>BMAO01022683.1:0-34233 GCA_019973975.1 Trichonephila clavata
ATTTTAAAAGCGGTAAAAGTAGTACACGTTTATGTTACGATGAAAAATATTTTAAAAGAATTGTAATTCGGATTCTAAAAAGAGGATAAGGACAACACATAAAAAATTCTTTAAAACAAACAACTGGATTTTTGTAATTAACTAAAGCAAGCCATCGAATTTTTTAAATCTAAAATGATGAAGCATTGATTTAAAATATTTATGAAATGTTTCTAATGCACTTTACACATATATAAAAAAAATATGTATTCATAAGATTAAATTGAAAACCGTTTGTAAAACATTCATTTTTCACAAAATGTTGATATTGAGGTACCGATATAAGAGAATTAAAAGACTAAAACATTAAAATCCACATGTTCATTAATGAAGGATATAATACATTATTTGATCTTAATAAGCACATCCACAATTTTAAACCCGAATGTGTAAAGAATATACCATAAAGATGCGCTATGTACCATCAATAACACAATAGGAACAGCAAAAACCAGTCTTAAAGTTTTTGTAAATATCCTCTATTAAATCCAACAAAAGAAAATGAAAGAACGTAAAATCCTTTCTACTCCACTTTTCTTTAAGTTCTAAGATCCCTCTCGTTAAAACAAACAAAAAATGTATACTCAAGATTCTCCAGAAATTCACACACACACAGGCAAGATAACAAGTATCTTAGAAGGATCATCCCATAGGACCATATTTGCGGAATAGCGTAGCGTGAAATGAGGAGTGCGACATTTTTTAAAATGAGTTTTGCGGGTTATATTTACATTTTTTCTCCTAAAGAATTGCTTGTGAAGGGAGTTACACATGATAACTTAGTCTAGGTGTTTATTCTGGAATTACCGTCTAAATCAGCGGTTCTTAAACTTTCCACCGACATGGCTCCCTTTTATGTATTTACCTGCCATCGCAGATCCTCCAGATTTTAACACGCCTTCTGACTCCCAACATTTAGTTGAATTTTAAAAGTTTCTCCATAATCCTAAGACTACCTCTGTTACTTATACAGACTTTTTAACATTTTTATCTCTTAAGAAAGCAGTAAATACATATTATGTATATATACAAATATTACAAAAGATTAATTTCAAATGAATAATGTAGTTAACTGTATTAATTAAAATTCTTATTGCGAAAAATGGAATCTCATTTCTTTTAAAAGTGATGTTATATCAGGGTATTACAGGTAAGCCTCCTTTAACGCGGTACTTGTGCAACGCGATTTCGCTGCAACGCGTTTCAGATGTTGAGTATTTTTTTCCATAACGCGGTTTAAATTTTCCTACAACGCGTTTGTTGTTACATATTCTATTACGCTTCAAATAAAAAAAAATTACATAAAGTGGCATCACTGTAGATTTTTTCAACACTGGCAACCCTTGACTGCTCGAATTATCGAAAAAAATCAATCACAGGTAAACTACGCATTTCACAATTCAGTTTTTTATGTTAATATCTACACGTCACTTGAGATTTGCTTTACGTGGTGTTCATATCTCCTACAACGCGATTTCTTATAACGCGGTATTTTTGAGGAACGTATCTACCGCGTTGTAGGAGGCTTACCTGTATTTTAAATCAGCAGTCTCAATTCCGGTCCTATGCTTTTCCAACGGTTTCTGTACTTATTTTCAAGATAGAGCAGAGCTGAAAATGTTCTTCATAAGTAAGTAGTTTGGAAAGGCATCAGAGCTTTTGTTGACTACTCCTCTGGAAAGTAAACAATAAAAGAATGAACTAATACTCTTGTTCGAAATACGAGTTTAAGTAGAGTTTTATCATTGGGGATAATTTAGTAATCTAGTCTAGAATGGTATATCCTTCAATTCTTCCACGAGGCTTTTCAGAGACTGCAAAAGAGGGAAATCTTAACATTAAATGAGAGACTTTCGAAGACCCTAGAAAGGCGCTGGGGAAACCCGGGGGTTCGTGGAACCCAGCTTAAGAACCACTGATCTAAAGTAACACTTTAAAAGTTTACCTATGTTTAGAATAATTATGGCTTTCATATATTTAAATTCTAATACTGTTTTATTTGATATTCAGTACTCATTATACAGAGGCTAACAAAATAAAAGAGCAATAAAATGGAATATGTATAATGAAATAACTTGAGTTATATAGCGTAACATTAGATTAGATTATTTAACCTTGAAATTTGCATATTGTTGTCAATTATCTACATTCCATTTCCACTTATTTTTATTTAAAAACCTGAGAGTATGCGTTTACGAGCGCCTGCCTGTTGATAACCATAGGCAATAAATCATGTGTGAAGGGAAAAAATACATTACTTTTCCTGTGTTAGATTTTTTTTTTTGACATTTGAATGGGGTAGATGATAAAGTCTAATGTGTTACTTGGAAAGATATTTTCTGTTTTCGAGTTTCCTATAAAGAAATGATTAATCTAATTCCTGATTGTCTAAAGTGTGCTCCACGGGCCACCTGCGGCCCCAAAACTTTTAAAATGCGGCCCAAACGCACATTATGAAAATGCTTCAATTTACACATTTTTATTAAAAAAAATAAATGTATGCACAAAATATGCTGCATTAGTTTTCGATTGAATTGAAGAGTTTGAAAGAAAAGTTCAAGATTTTCGAAAAAATGAAGAGTATTTGAATATATTTTTTACCCCGTTTTCTGTAGAAATAAATAAATTACCTTCAAATCTTCAAATGAAATGCATTGAACTGCAAAGGGACTTTCAACTGAAAGAAAAATTTGGGAATGTTTCTATACTGGAGTTTTATAAAGATTACCTACACCGAAATAAATATCATTTTCACACTCATACTTTATTAATGTCTTCACCTTTTGGCAGTACTTATATTTGTGAACAGTTACTTTCCAAGAATGAAGCATTCAAAAAAAAAAATAGGACAAATATCACTGACAAAAATCTTGAAAATGCAATAAGAATTGCAATTTCTTCTATTGAACCCGATATCGGTTTGTTTGTTCAACACAAATGCAAATTCATTGATTCTAATTAACTTGATTTTTTTCCATCTTTATGGAATCCAAACTAAATGAAAAGAAACTTTTACAAATTTAAAATAAATGTGCACATATTCATATCTAATTCAAATTTTAAAAAATAAAATAAAAAGAAGTTAATTTATTTTAATAAAAGTACATAATTAATTTTTATTACAATTTGTTAAGAAAATATTGTATGTGCAAGCCAGGAAAAAATTTCTTTTTGCGTTGCGGCCCACAAGCAGTCATAGTATAGACACCAATGACAACTGATAAAAAATTACTTCTCATCTGTTGGCAATCAAGCTATCAATGTTTGAGAATCATTGTTTTATGGTGCATTCGAACATTTTATTGGACATATGCCAGATTTCCGGAACATAATTAATGTTGCCAAAGTTCATGCTATATACATACAACTTTTGAAAAAAAAAATATATATAATATCATTTTATGGCAAACCAAACAAAAATCAGGCATTTAAATGTTAAAGCCAATAACAAATACGAGTGATGTGTATTTGAGTTACGCAGTAAAATTTTTCATTTAAATTAATACAATGCGCGACAAAAATTTTGGTCTCTGTCCGTAATTATGGACAAATATTATAGCACACTGAAAAATCTCCAATTAAATTTTCAATATAATGGAGTGAAAAAATAAATGCAAATTAATATTCAAAGAAAAATAATTTTTTTAAAAAAAAAATTCTTGATTTTACATGTCAGAAAAAACGTTGAAAAACTATTGGTGGCACAGTTGGTATAAAACTTGACTTAAAATTTTACATTACAAACAATTTCTTTTAAAAATATTTCAAGTTTTCTGAATGTTGCCAGTCTCAAAATATATGCCTTTATAAAATTTGCACATTACTCAGACTTCTATTTTGGTCAACGCATATGTTTTTTCCTTGTGATTTTTTCTTTATGTGCCAAATATTATTAAGGATTTTTTTATTGATAATATTATAAATACATATATATATATACTATAGAACTTATTAGGAAATTAAATCCGAGTATTCAAGAATTATATTTTTAAAACTGTCAAGGTTAATATTTTAAGAATTTTCATATTTTCTCGGTTCACACACACACACACACACACACACCACACACACAACACACACACACACACACACAACACACACACACACACACACCACACACACACACACACACACACACACAACACACCACACCACACACACACAGCTACAAAACTATGTGGTAAAATTCAACAATGAGTATCATTTTCAATTCCATACTAACCTTTACTTTCAATAATTCAAGAAATGTAAATCAGTTCAAATAACTACAAAATATTTAAAATTGATATTTTGTTAAAGTTTTTTTTCAGAAAATCTTTCAATTAAAAAAAATTAAGTAATGGTTTAAAAAGTCACCTTTTAATTAATTTGATAACATATTTTAAAAAAAGTTTTTAGTTTCTTTTTTTTTTTACATTTTTTACTGTCTCTAATTCACTCACTCTTTTTTTTTTTCAGAAAAGATATTGTGTTATTTTAAACAGCATACAACACCACATTCTTAAATAAAGTTTCTATTTTAGAATAAATATTTATCAAGAAGTATGTTTTTTATCGGTATTAAAAAAAAACATATCCTGTTGAACTGGGTTGAATAAAAACACAGTTTCCATTGTAACTGCCCAAATTAATTTTCTTTTTGTTGGTTTTTTACAACAATTATTTATCATTGAAAAATTTACCTTTTTTAACATGAAATACTTAAAATTATATCATAAGTAAACAGGAAGCGTGTGAACTCATACACAGAAAAATTATTTTTAATGTTAGAGATAACCAAAACACACACACACATATTTTGCTTGTTTCTTTTAACGTTTGAAATGTATTAAAAATGAATTTTTTTTATTTACTTAGATATAAAATTTTTTTTTCCAATCTTAAATAATTGTTATCAATCTTAATTTTATAATGTCGCATCTAATAAGTAATTTTTAAAAAAATACAAATATTAGTTTGGCAAAGGCAAATTATAAAAAAGTCCCCTATCATCCTCTTAACTTCGGAACGGTTGTTGCTATATTCATAAAAGTGGTGTTTAAGTATAGTACAGTATCATGCGTAACTACGTAAAACCATCTTCAACGCCATCTGATGGTAAACTGTGGCATTAGCATTCCTATTTCAAAAACGGAAAGTGATATGGGAGAAAAAGGATTTACTAAGTTGTTGAGCAGTGATTCCCAAAGTGGTCTATATGGACCCCCAGGGGTCTATGACGACTTGCAAGGGGTCTACATAAGTGAAAAAATAATTTAGGGGTCCATGAGGTGTAAATGGGGGTCTATAATAGTAGCTTTTTTTAACCAGATACTGACACTAATTTTAGCAGAAAATTTAATCAACTGGAAACCAGATTTTACCTATTTAAAACCTTTATTTACTAAACTTAATGAGATTAATTTGCAGTAAAAGGTGACAGCATAAATTTTATTTAAACAAGAAATATTTCAGTGTTTCTCTCCAGAATTAAACTAAAGACATATAACATTGGAGGTCGTAAATTTTCTCAATTTGTCACAGTCAATCCGTTAGGAGGTTTTAATCTACGTTCAGCATCCAAAAAGAAAGAAGAAAGGGTCATTACTAATATAGGAGATTAAGAGTTAAACCTGAAAAGATTGATAACAAATGTTGAAAATTTGCTATTAAAGGACCAGATTCATCCCTCCCATAATAAACATTTGTTTGTTAATCAGTTATTTTATGTATTAATTAAATTTCAGTTTAATTAACATGTGTTTAAGTTTTAAACACTGTACTTCAATACAGTGAGAAATTTAATTCTCTTAAAGTAAGTAGCTCTATACTAGCTGTCGAAAAAAGACATTTAAGTTGATAAATTTGTAAAAATTCAATATTAGAGGTAAGCAGGGGTCAACTCCAAACCAAAAAACATGGCAAGGGGTCTATGAGGTAAAAATGTTTAGGAACCTCTGTTGTAGAGCATCATCGACTTAGTACGAAAAGACACCTTGTGGACATTAATGCAAAGAATAGAATGATTAAAACACGTATTTGTTTTTTCGTGATTTCCTACACGTCTGACGTGAGAAAAACGATCTGAGAAAGAAAAAAACTAATTATATCAAAATACCTTTATTTGAGATGTTCAAACTTTTTACAGTCAGCTGCAATGCATATTTAGATTTTCCTTTGGATGTCAATTTGCACATTTTGCAGCACTGAGCCACAAAGGAACAAACGTCCGTTATGTGCCCTTTAAGGCCTTGCAAAGCCTGTAGAAGGGACTCATACACCTGCTGCTTTAGGTATCCCCAGAGGAAAAAAGATCAGTGGAGTTAGGGTAGGCGAATATTTAGGCCTATCTTCGACACCGCCATACCCAATTATTTGTTTACGAATTCCTTGGCAGGGTACTTCTTTTCTGGAGATGTCATGTAGGCAGGAGCGTCGCCATGTTGGCTTAAGAATTAAGTATGACAGTGTTGTAGAATGGTCTCCATTCTCACCTGATCTGACTCCGCTAGACTTTTTCAATGGGGATACCTGAAACAGATGGTGTATGCAACTCCTCTATAACTATTGCAGGATCTTAACACTAAACATTCCATTACCAGTCAAAAGACAGGTTTTTCTATGGAAGAAAATATTTATGAATGAGATGTTGATATGTTTAGTGTTAAAGGATGCACATTAAAGGCGCTTGTGTGCTAACGTGGCACGCTCTGTACTCCAACGTGTGCAACTTGACATTTAAACGAGAATCCAAATGTGCATTTCAATTGACGGTGAGAATTTTGAACACCTCAAATAAAGATATTTTGATTCATATATATTAGCTTTTTTTCTTTCTCAGAACGTTTTTCCCACGTGACAGTGCAGGAAATCGCCAAAGAACAAATGCGTTGTAAAAACGTTCTAATCTTTGCATTATCGACCACAAGGTGTCTATTGTACTAAATCGATGATTCTCTACAACTTTGTAAATCCCCTTCCCCTCTACTCGTTCCGTTTTCGAAATAGAAAAACTTACTCCACAGTATACCACCAGGTGGTACTGTAGGTTGCTTCAATCAGTAATGCATGGCTGCTTTACTATACATAGACACAACTTTTATAGCAACAGCCGTTCCGAAGTTAGAAGGTTGGCAAAGGACTTAAGTGGGAGTACTAAATATAAGCCTACCGTTTTAGTTCCTAAGACTAAGAATTTGTTAATGTATTATTGCGGCCTTTACATTTTGATATATTTATTATTTAGATTTAAGTTGGATTGATAGTAATTTAAAGTAAGATTACCTATATGTATAGCCCATTTTTACATATTTTTAAGACTTTACTATCAACAAGTTTATCATTAATAAAAATTTCAACAATTGATTTGATGTTCTTATTGTTTTTTAAACGAATTATATAATATTTTAGCAAGGAACTTGAAAAAAGGCAAACTGTTATTAAAATTAATTATACTCACGAATATTTATATGATCCAATATACTTAATAAATAAAATCAATTAAGTTATTTATTTCTTTGACAAATAATTTCTTTAAAAAAGTGATGACTTAAAGAAAGTGTTTTTAAATATATGCCAGCAATCACTGCAATGAAATATTTTCTTCTTACATACTGTAACCCTCCTATTTTCTTTTCATTAAAATTGATGGTATAAGCTGCGTTTTATTTTCATCATATTTTTTACAACACAAGAAGTTTGGGGATACCTACTGACGCTTTTCCAATATCATACATAATAAAAGGATATACCTCTAAAATTGATTCTGAATTTGAACTTATATTGAAACCGATTTCATCAAGTAGCTTAAATATTTATCTTGAGAATTTTTTGTTTAAAAACCATTCTAGTGGAAAATAGAATTTTTTTTATTAGATAACTTTCGAATAGTGGAATTCATAAGATGAAGTATCTTAAATTGGTCCTGCATTTGTTTTTATTTCTAAGAATATTTCTGGAATGAATTTTTTAGAATAGCTTTAATTTTTATATAATAAATTTAAAATTTAAAAACATTTTAATGCTTAATAGAATTTTGCCCTTGTATTCTGAGTCTGTTAATGACATATTTCTCGAATAATTCAATAATATTTACACAAATTATTTGTTTACATTAAATACAATAATAAATATCTTGCTTTGATTATGATTAATATTATGTTATTGGAACATGCGACATTTAATCGTTTGTAACATAAATAAACATAAAATGTGAAAGCTGAGTTTTTATTTGAAGAGAACTAGATTGAGATTATACGCAATAAAAGAATATTGTGCATTTTATTACAGGTTTCAGACATTGACTTTTTAAATTGAAATTTAAATGCCCTTTGAATAAATAAACTCTGTAAAATAAACAGTATCAATAAAAAACATTAAAATGTTATTGTAATAGCAATTTTTAAATGATAGTTAAAATTACCTTCTTTTTATTTTAATCAATAAGGTTAAACTAATAAAAGTATACAATGTTTAAATTCCTTCATTTCTTAGTTCTAAGACGCACTAGTTTGAGTTTAATAATACTTAAATGATTAGTAAAACGTTTATTAAGAATACTATATTTAAATTTATAATGCCATTGAAAATTATTATTTTACAATGAATATACAATACTTTTGTTTAAAGATTTTAACGCATGTAACATTCCCTTAGCAACGGCTAATGTGCCCAGTTTACAATAAATTTCTTTTGGGAAACAAAAAATTGGTTAAGAATATTGAGATACATTTTGTTCAATATGGTAATCCTAGTGTTCAATAAGATATTTTTTAAATATTTAAGGTATCAGACTACCGTAAAATTGTGAATTTTCTCAAAAATTAACAATTTGCTTCATGATTTTCTTTTATAAACCATCTTATTAGCTTTGTAAAAATACCAAGTTTACTATTTTCCGCTCTCTAGAATAAAAAATACAAGTGTTTCAGTAAAAGCAGATGTCACTACTATAAGCAAGATATCATACTTTTAAACTCGTTTTACTCGGAATGTGTATTTTTGAAAATGCTCAGCGATTGCTAAAAATGTGTACAAAAAATAAACTGAAATTTTTTGTGTATGATCCGTATAACAGTAGAAGTGTTTTAACCTTCAGATTTATCAATCACTGTCTTATTACAAAAATTACAGTCACTTATGTTAATAAAACCACTGTTTTTTTAGCAATTTCATATAATAACTAAGATTAGTAAAAAGAACTCTAGTTATTATAAAAATTAAAATATCTCTTATCCTGAAAATTATTTCAAAAATGAAAAACACAGCAACACATCAGAGTTGAAAAATTGAAAATTTGTTCACACACTTTTAATACAGAATGGGCCCCGTTTATGTTATTTTTTTGTCAATTTTACCATTTGTTCATTTTTAAATAATTTCTTTTTATCTCCTTAATTTTAGTATATTGTTCTTAAAATGTACTAAACAAATCTGAAAGCCATAAAAAATGCCATATCTCCATTTTTTAAAAAAAGTTTTCGCAAGTAGTCGGATACCTAAAGAAAATGCACATGGAAATATTTTTAAAACAAGAATAATTTTATAATATGTGGAGCCTATTAACTTTCAAAAATAAAACTAAAGAATAAAATCTCCCTTTACATGGTAATAAAATACACAACAATTAATTCTATTTTAAATCAAGCTTAATTTGACATATGCTGAAAGAATACTTCATTCCTTTCACATTTAGAAGGCATTAGTCAATGAATGCTAAATAACAGATTTTAAAAATAACAAGTTGAAAAAAAATCGATTTAATTTGCCTTTTATTTAAGTGATATTTAATTCCTTTGACATTTAGATCAAATAAAATAATTCATTTTTGCGGGGGATCGTATAAATATCCATCAGAAAAATTGTTTTTAATTTTACGTAAATAATTAATAATTGGCGAATAGATTTTTTGTGAATATTTTTGAATTATTATTGTATGGGAATTCTGTTTTTAAGCTTTTGAATTACATATCTTAATTAAAAAAATTTCTTAATGCACTTTTCTAATTTTTCTGTTCCTTATCTGCTTAAAAAGGAAATACATATTTTAATGGAATTCTCGTCAAATCTTACGAGATCATTTTTTCTTTTTAGAAAGAACTACGTTAATTTAAAAAAAAAGTTAGGAGGTACATGTATTTCAATCTATACCTTTTCTTTTTAAAAATCTACCCCAGAACTCGAAATAAAATTAAGTATAATGCATTTAATTCAGATATTTTTCAAATAAATATTGATTATGTAATTTGTTTTTGATTTTCACGATTCGCTTTATTAAAAATGAATAAGAATCAAACGATACACAATATATTGTGTTAATAAGAGAAAAAAATTACTGTCACTTAGCTATTAAGGTATGATTTCAAATTCTGGGAGATTTCTTCAGGGTTAACTTTACAGAAATGTAACTAATCCTACAGAAGTTATTCTTTTTACTAACCAGATAATCATTGAGTTATTAGTAATCCAATTATATATAATCACTAGTCATTACCCGCATACTTCATTAGGTTTTTCTGATGATATTAAATGAATATATTTATACTGCGTATGTATATTTAGAATATATCTCTACTAACATTAAACGTTCGATTGTACTGAAAAACATTCTTATAAATCTCACCTCTTGATTTAAAAAGGACAAGAGAAGTATAATTAATTTTTACACTCCCGCAACCCTTTCCCCAAAGGGAATTTATGTAAAACCATTGTTATATATATAGTGGATCTCTCTCAACAAAATAAATGTCTGCTAAACTTCATGTCTAAATCTTATAGCTCAAAAACGAAAATTTTTTTATCGATTTGCCCAGTAACCACCCTTAAGAGTCAATTTCAATAAGACTCGTTCTCAGAGGATTTCAACGCAATAAAAGTACTCAATGTGGTACCCAACCCTCAAGCAGTGGATCAAATAGTACCCAAATCATTGGCAGCACTAGGAACATTAAATTATATCCATTTTATTCATTGTGGTGTATTTTTATCGAATTTGTGTGCAACTTTTTTTTATGGAAATCACTTTATATTTCATGTTAAATAAGTTTATATTCATTTTTGGTAAACTGTATTTTACTCAGAAAGCTTTTTTAAATACAATTAAATTGAAATTCTTAAATCAAAACAATCTGAAATATAAACAATCAACATCCTTCCCCTCAGTTGGCCGCGGTAAAATTATCAAACGTTTATCAGAAAAAGAACACAAAAAAGGAACACATACATAGCAACACACACATTTTAAAGAACAAATTTCGTTACAGTAGATCAAGAAGCTCAAATTTTTCTTTATTTATAAAGTCCGATAACTCCGAGCTGCCCCTCATAGGAGTCGATTTACGCAAAACTCTTTCTTAATGGATCTCTATTCAAACAAAAAAATATTTACTCATTTTTAAGTTTGTAGGTCTAATAGTATAAAAACGAGAATATTTATCTTTAATGCATTTTAACCCCTCGAAAACTCTCTTGAGTGTTTATTTTAACAAAAAACTTTCTTACCAGATTTTTACTTCATGAAAGGAACATGCCTGCCAAATTTTAAGTCTGTACGGCTAATTGTTCCCGAGATATCGTGATGAGTAAATGAGTGAGTCGCTTCCCTCCTTTATATACATAGATAATAAAGTTCCTTTAAGAAATAATAAAATTAATTAAAAGGAAAATTGCTCGAAGTAAATGAACTGATATTGACTAAATGCTTCATGAAACAGAAAGTGTGAATATGCATAACACAGTGCTTTTCAAACTTTCAATAATTGAGACCGAATTTTCAATCAATAATTTTCATTCCACCCCCTTTTCCTACAATAGCAATATATTGAATGCCATTAATAAGTACTTTGACATTTACGCTATGTACGACTTTAATTTTAAACGGCACAAAATAGAATTAAATTGTGTATATAATTTTGTTTATGGCAAGCCCATGGAAGTAACTAGTAATTATTAAACTTGCTCTCAACTTAGTATTGATAAATTAACTATTAAGTAAATAGTGCAGTACTGATACATTTATAAATACATTATGTCAGTGTAAGTTCTTCAATAAATTAAAATATTCTTTTAATAATATCTTTTAATTTCGACTTTTTTATATGATCATGCCTCCAAGCAGAACTATCATGTTCCTCTAGGAAAGAGCGCCCAACAGTTTGTGAAACGCTGGTATAACAACTTTCCAAATATGAATCATATGTTTAAGAAATGCGAATATACACCTAAATTAATTGTGCAGCTGATTTGAAAAGAGTTTTCAAAGTATTTTCCGAATAAGATTGGTAACAAAAACATCGCTAAATGTATGTTCTCAAACAGAATTCAAAACAAAACATGCGTAGAGGTTCAGAAAGTGAGGTAAGCAGCTCACCCAGAGCATACGTTAAAGGAAAGCACAGGGACATATTACTTCTGTACATAGTTAACATACTTATCGAGGTATCTGTTCTATGGGCACACCTTACCCTCGAAACCAGCATCGTAGAAATCAGTGTCAAGTTTGTACAACCATGTCAAGACGGCTTGCTGAACCTCAGCATCGGTCTGGAAGTGGTGACCTTATAAGTGTTTCTTTAAAGGAATCCACTCGTATCAAAGATTCGACATGACCAATATTATCATCTGTAGTGGACGTTCTTGGTCTCTCTCTCTCTCTCTCACCCTGCTCTTTTTCTTTTTCTTTCTCTTACTCAACTGTTCAAATTCCATGTACCCAAACCACTTCTGATTTCATGACATAACAGGCGTACCGTATACTTCTGTCAATTCCGATGGATTTCAGCAGGAAAATTATTCTTTAATTGTAAAACCCATGTCACACTTCTTACTTCTTACTGCATCGCGAACCATGCTTCAGTCAATGCAGCACTTCTAACTGAGATTACGTCATGTTACTGGAGAACTAGTTCCATCTACAGGCACCGTTTTAATGCTGTGATCATCTTCACTATTTTCAAAGTGAATTTTACTCCAACGGACAGTTTCAATACTGATTACAGCTCTTGTTACATTACTTTTTGAAACTCTTACATACTTATACTATCACCCAAACGATATTTTAAAAACTTTTTCATTAATGAGTCACAAATCTCTTAAATGCTTCTAATCTTTCAGAATTTTAGAAAATGAAAAATATTCCCAATATCAAATTAAAATGTTTGTTATATAGAATGGAACATAAAGTATATATTTCAGTGTTTGTTGTCACCTTTATGTAGCTTATTTCGCGTCAGATGAACCACCTGACCGGAACATCTGCTCCTGCACTTCAGGGGTCAAGGTCATGAATACCTAGTCGGACACATCAGACGTTCACCCTCACGGGATGTTGCGCCACTGAGTTAGTTATATAGCCTATTTAACGCGAGAAAAGGCGTGCTCTCCATACTAGTGGTCGCGGTGATGTTAGAGTCACACCAAACCTTTTATTATAATTATTTTTATTGTACACGATAAAAATTGTAGTTCCGGTGAATAAGTCAATTAAGAGAAAGTATACTCACCTACTTTTAAAGACTTTTCAATTTTTCTTTCATAATTTGAGAAAAAAACCCAACCAAATTGAAGTAAAATGTTTTAAATGCTCTTGACTTTAATAGTGGACACAAATCATAAACATTTTTGGCTAATAATATAGGAATGATATTTGTAGGGGAAACTGTCATATTTTGTATAAATTATTGTAGTTTTATTGTCATTTGATGATCGACAAATAGTATGTTGAACTTTTTTTGCTTACGTCTTTTTTTTCCAGAGTGCCCTGCACTCTGGAAAAAAAAGACATAACTCACGGTACAATTGTGGCTTCATATATTTCTTGATGGACTTTTTTCGGTAACGTTCGAAAACTTTCCTTCCAACTCAAATGTCTTATGTTCTCCACGTTTCTCAAATTTAATTTCGCTACCATGATAAATACTCATTATTTCCTCAGGTTTTTCTCTTGCTTAATCACTTTCAACTTCATCCAATAGAGATCCTACAAATGCCAATTTTTTCTTTATATTCTGTTCATTTACATTTATAAACCGTAATGTTGTACAGCACAGCAATCAAAATCACTAAGTCGTTGACAGGGGAAAATGTAGCCCATTCATAAAAATGAACAACAAAAAAATACACTTCTGTCAAACAATTCTTCTCGTTTCAGAATTTTAATTGGGCTCTTAGCCTTTAAAACAAATGAATTTACCAGTCTGTGGCCTTACAAATAATCTGTTACAGTTGATAGTTTAAAATAAAAATAAAAATTCGGCAATAAAATTAATTTAAACAATATTTCACCGATATCCTGCATATTGTTTTTGATATATTCTAAAAGTACTAAAAATCAATGAACCTATTTGATGCAGATTGAATTATAAGTGCTCTTATTAATACACCTTTTTTTCCCTTCTTTTTTCTTTTTTTATCAATTGCTGTTAAAATATTAATACATGCATCATGGAATTATACTTCTAGTTTATTGTTACCTTTTATTGACTAGAAAGTGAATGAAAAAAAAATCAAAATGTTACAAAGTAAAGCCCTAAAAATCTAAAGAAGAAAGTATAACTCTAAAGATTTCAAATTACTTAAACAATATATAAATTTGGATGCCAATAGTGAAAATAAAAGTAACAAGTAAAGGGGAATCTATCTGATTTTTAAGAACAATTCTAGTAAAATAGTATTTCATGAAATGCAATCGGAATTGTAATGTATTTTAGAGCATAATAAATTGAATTGTTATTCTTGTCATGTTTCTAAAACTGAAATGTAGAATAAACAATACACTTTTTGTGCTTCGTAACAAGATTTTCTGGAAGGAAATCAAATTCTTCTCTCCATTTTTGGATCCTTAAATGAGTTTACCATATAAAAAAGAGAGAGGAATAAAATCAAATATTTGAATATGAATGGAATATAAAGTTGCAGAAAGGAACAAGATTGTCAAATATTAACTTACATTTCCTTTTGCAATTGAAACTGCTGTAGGAGACAGAACAAAAATAACAACGTTTGAAAAACTATTCTTTTGCGGTTGAAACAATTCTATTCTTTAAAGTAACTTAGTTTTAAAATGACATAGGATAAAAAAAGTAGACATATGTTCAAATATTGAATATTCGATCCAAATAAGCTTATTATTATGGAAGACTTTTTCAATGTATTTACTGAGCAACTTTGCATTGCAAATGAATAAATCATTTCAATTAGATTTTTATACTTATACACAGGTCACATTTCTGCAATGTTCTGTAAATTAATAATCTGGAACTTTTTTGACTTTGTCTAAGTCACAGACTGAACAGATAGCCATCTCTCTGAGCGTATAGTTCTTAGATATATCTTTGGTGCTGTGAATGAGAAGGCGTTGTGGAGAAAACGACATAATTTTAAATTATGCAAGCTATTAAGGAAAAAAAGCAAATGTCATTAAATCCAGAAAGATTGGTCGTTTGAGGTTTGCTGTGTCATGTGATCCTCTCCTACTTGACGCGTAGAGAATTCTCCATTAAAAATCAGTTGGGACTAGAACTAGAGGTAGGACAAAAGTAAGATGGAAAATTGTGTACAGGAAGATTTTTAAAAGTAAGTAAATGGAGAACTGTCAGCAAGCGGTGGGAGGAATGGAAGAGAGTTCTTGGAAAGGCCTTGGCCCACCCAGGGCTGTCGTGTCAATAGAAGAAAAATAATTCTTTTAAAGAAATTCCAATAAAATTTGCATGCCTTGAAGATGTTTAGAAAGTGGTTAAATATAGCAATAATTAAGTAACAATTATTTTTTACAGAAAAGAAACTTCAAGAGAATTTACACTTAATTTACTTCACTTACGTTGCCCTTAATTTACTTTGCTAAATTTGTAACGCAGATTAAATATGCAAATTGTCTCAACTTTATACTATCGTTAGAATTAATTTAACATGGCTAGGAGTTATTTAAGCGAGACGCATAAGATATTTGATATACACTGGAGTCCAAAAGTTAAGCATAATTGATAATTATGTGAATAAAGAAAGAAATGTAAATCAGAATGGCGGGAAACGTGATATGCGAGTGTAAAATGGTTATAAAATAAGGAAGCAAATACAAAGAATGATAATAATTGATTTTATTATCCAAAGTAGCAGTTTGAAAGAAAACTGAGCATAGCAAGGATTCACACTTTAAAGAAAAAATGAAAAAACACATTAAATAAAATACTAATTCTGCAGTTTAATAAGGCGTATGGTCACCTGTGACAGCCAGGCACGCTGAACAGCGATGTACCATAATTGCTATGAGATGATGAATGAGTTGTGGGCTAAAACGGTTCCAAGCTTGTTGAAAAGCTATCTTCAGTTCTGTAACGGAGCTTGGTGGGTGTGAAAGGGCTGCAATTTGTCTCCCATGCTCCATACATTCTCGATAGGATTTATATCAGGGGCTACGACAATGCAAGATTTATGCAAGCTACGACATGCGCTGGATGTTTTCCGTTTCAAGGAAGTCATGAATCAGCACCACTCGGTGACATGGCGCATTATCATCCATGAATATGAAGTCAGCACCGACAGCAACTCGAAACAAGCGAACATAAGGCTCAAGAACCTCGTCTCTGTATCTCTGAGCAGTCACAGACCACATGTCAAAGAAATGGAGGTCTGTGCGGCCGTCCATCATGATGCCTACCCATACCATTACTCCCATTGATGTAAAATGATGTCTTCCCTTTATGTTTCTTGGTTCAAAACGTGTTCCACGTTCTCTCCATATCGTTACCCGCCGAGAATCACTACTAAGACTAAACCTGGACTCGTCACTGAACATCACATTGGCCCACTCTCCCACACACCAATGTTGATGTTTCAAACTCCAGTTCAAACGATCGCGTTTATGCACAAACGTGAGAGGAATACAAACTGCTGATCTTCTGGCATACAGGCCAGCATGGTTGAGTCTCCTGTAAACGGTTTGTCTCGAAATTCGTATTTCTGTGGCGACTGTGAGCGCCGAACCCAGTGCTCTGGCAGTACTGTCCCTCTGACGTCGTGCACTTATTATTAGATATCGGTCTTGGCGAGGGATTGTGACTCTTGGTTGACCTGATACTCGTTGTCGGGTAACATTTCCCGTTCTTGGAAACCTCTGCCACAGTCTTGAGTTCACACACTGGTCCACATTCAGAATTCGAGACACTTTGGTTTGTGATCGTGAGGATTCCAGCATTCCAACGATTCTTCCTTTCGTAAACATGTCCAATTGGCGTCTTTGTGACATCATTCAGCTTGTTTGATGGTTAACAACGTTCCTTCGCACAGCAGTTGCACGACACTTGTCTGAACTGCCTATGCTGCGTGAATCGGTTTCTCCGCGTTCCGACATGCCCCAGTGTTTCGCGCAGGACGTAGTCGACTGAAAAGTTTTGCATAAACCCAATGTTTCTTCTTCACCCAATTAATATCCGCAAGAAATTTGGAATAATTTTATGAATATTTACTCTAGTTTTTCGCATTTTACGATTTATGCTTAACTTTTGGACACCAGTGTAGGTGTGTATAATGTATTTAAAAAACTAAATGTATGGGTAAAAAGTCTGAATAAGGCAGGTCCGAAAATTGTTAAAGTGGAACTATTTTTACATAATTTTTAAAATATTTTTAAATTTAATATATTTATTAAATCATTTAAGACTTGCGTTTTTAAAACGAAACATTAACTTCTTAATATTTTTAAACATTTTTCAGGTTACTTTTCGGTTAATATAGGATTTTAATTTTATTTTCAAAACTTTAATTTTATTGATTATAAATTAATTTTATTAATCAGTTAGCAAGAGTTTCACACTTAGACCAAAGTATTTTATTTTCATATTTTGAAGAAGAATAATTTCAACTTCTGGCGGTTTTTAATGGTTAAAGTTTTTCTCAAATATGAAAATTCTGCTTTTGTGTTATTTTATTTTTTTAAAAATAACAGTTTAACAATACTGTTTCAAACTTTTACAGGGAACATTTTTTCAAGTAACGGTATGTTAAATTATTTTTGGGATTTATATTGATTTAAAGGAAGAAATTCCTTTAGCTTATTATCTAAGATTAACTTGATTTTTTTTTTTAAGACTCTTTTTTGGGGGGGGGATTACCATTCACTCACCGAGAGCTATTTAAAGATACGACATCTTATGTTTAGCAGTTATTTTTACTTCGCATTACATGATATTTAAAAAAATATAATTTGCAAATACTAAAATCTACAAAAGGAATTATAAACTAGGTACATAATTACTCAAAAACTTAAGAATTTATATGTATTTATTCCATAAAATTTCAGAAAACAAGGATTAACACATAGCAAGCTTAACAAGCGAACCTTGTTCTCTTCTTATATGCATTATTAGAGTTATAACATCGTGGTAGTGATAGTCATTATACAGTTAATTTGTTAAAGGCATAATTTTATTTATTGTTATCGAGAAAAAAAATTTTCAAATTCAATAATTCAGTATTTTTCTGGGGAGAAATAAATAAATAAAGTCACTTTCAAGAGCTAGTTATAACCGCCAAGCCGGTGCTCTGCTTATCCACTCCACGTTCCTTCACCGGGCATCGGATATCCAGGATGAGAAAAAAGTCGAATATTTCTACCATGTGCACTCGCCTCACGCTTTCTTTTGTCCCATAGAATCAAGGGTCAGGAAACATCAGCGTTCCTTTCTCTGCCCATAGCGACCAGGCCAACACGTGAAGAAGTTTATTTCCGTTCTGAGGGCACTTGCCCCCACAATTTTCTTTCCGCTAGCTCAGGTAACGTCAGTCGTTTGTCTCCTTTCTTTCTCTCCGAATTTATCATTTTCAACACCAGAGGCGGGTCAACTATACGCTCCTCGTCATTTCTTATTGACAGGTCCAAAAAGTTTGCACTCTGCAGCTCAGTAGCACCCCACTGGTGCAGACCAAACAATGGCTCCAGTCTCTCTCGAATGTTCCTGCGTTGAAGGCTTGTCCGAACATCTGGTCTTTGGTACACCTCGTCACCGTTTCTTCTTTAAAGTAACCTGCCACCATCCTCTGAGGCACCAGTCTCCTAAGAAAGACAAATAACACCACAATACGGCTATGTCCGGTACATTGTGCCCTCAGTCACACTGGCGTTGACAGTCCAGATGCCAAACAAAGGAAATGATGCCAAAGCTACGTGCTCTGTCTCCAACCCACAAAGCGATCCACCTGATTTCCATTTATCAATCTCGACATATGGAGGGATGTGAGCCGCGTCCATGAGACGTCATTACAGAACATAAACTCCAACCTTCCTATATTTTTTCCTAAAGACACATAGAACAGTCCAGATGCCAAACAAAGGACAATGATGCCAAAGCTACGTGCTCTGTCTCCAACCCACAAAGCGATCCACCTGATTTCCATTTATCAATCTCGACATATGGAGGGATGTAAGCCGCGTCCATGAGACGTCGTTACAAAACATAAATGCCAACCTTCCTATATTTTTTCCTAAAGACACATAGAACAGCCCAGATGCCAAACAAAGGACAATGATGCCAAAGCTACAGGCTCTGTCTCCAACCCACAAAGCGAGCCACCAGCTTTCCATTTATCAAACTCGACATGTATGGAGGGATGTAAGCCGCGTCCATGAGACGTCGTTACAAAACATAAATGCCAACCTTGATATATTTTCCCTAAAGACATATAAACACTAATTTAGTCAAACTTATGTCGTCCTGAACAGACTTCTTGATGCTGAAGAAATTTACAGACTGCCCCCTGCCCCAAAATCTCTCGCTATAGGTTGAAAAATAACTACCCATTGACATTTAAATCTAACTAAATTAGTGAGAAGGGCATATTTCCCACAACCATATAAAATGTTTAAATATAATTGTCAAATGAGAGCAATTAAAATTAATTTTCTCGTGACTTCAAACAAAGGATAACTAAATTAATTTGTTCAAGTGAAGCGATAATACATATTCGAAAAAACTAAGCATTAGCCAACATTTTTGTGAAGGACTCAGCATATTTCAAAATATTTGTCCCAACAGAATTGGAAAAAATGGTGGAAAGAAAATGTAGAATTGAAAACACATGACTATTTATAATGCATAAAATGATCCTGACAGGTTCATATTAAACTTTTGGCAAGAAGGAGAACTCTAAACAACCGAAACATTTTGGTCATTTTGATTATTTAAAAGCAGAATATTGTAAGTATAAATTTAAAAAACTGAATTTGAAATTTCAATCACAAATTTCAATCAATCCAACACACATATTCATCTAATTTAATGCGAGCATAAAATCAGTGTAAAATACTTTTTTCTTGGAGTGTCTAATTTTCTTCTTTCAGAAATTCCATGACTAAGTATACATTTCATATTAAATATAATGGTAGCCAAATTATTGTAGATAAAATCTAAAACAAAGAAATAACTTTATATTTAGACTGACCCTTTTTTTTCTTTAAAAAAATGTCATAGTAACGTAACAAGAAAAGTTCTGAATATCCCCCGGTGTCCATGCATTTCTAATTAAATCAATGCCCAAATGTGTTGTTATTTATGCCAATTGATCGACAGCAACATCAAATCAAAGCCCACGAAATTCATTGTGACTAAGAGCTAGAGTTTTACGCCTGTCGTGGCCGCGGTAGCCGAGTGGTCAAGGTATCGGATCATGGCTAGCGTGTCATGAATTCAATCCCAGTACCACTAAAAGACCCACCGTGTAAGGGAGCAATGCACGTTAAATCAGTCGAAAGCTCAAACGTCCTCCTGTTAGTGTGGTGCAGTAGTTAGGAGGGGGGGGGCAGCTCAGGTGTCGTCCGCGTCACTTGACCATGGTTCAAAATTACATGGTACGTCGTCAAAAGCCCTCGTGTAGATTAACAGTGCAAAGTTAATATTCACTCACTCACTTTACGCCTGTCGTTAGCCTTAGCTTTGAGCACCATGCAGGTGACAGTACGATTTTGCTCCGTTCCACTCCAATTTGGAGGGAGAGCACCCTGAAGGTGGTCAGAGGTCTCCCACTTCTCTTCCCATTCCACCAACCTCACCAGAGGACTTGCGACTCTAAGACTATTTTAAGTACCGAATGCCGCGAAGGCACTATACATTTACAAACATCCAGCGCCACTAACCACTATATCGGATGGGCTGCCATGCACAAATGTAATTTGAATTTGCACAGAAATCACGCGTTTTTTTTATTTGAAATTAATTTTCTTAATTCTTCGTTTCAAAAGTTATTAATCAAACTTTTCATATAGATGCATATTAATATCCTAATAGCACAATATTGCAACTTTTATTATTAATTTAACATGTTCTTTTTGTATATCAGAGCTTCATTTTTCTTTAAAATGCACTGAATGAAAAAAAAAACTTTTTGCTTAAAAAATGAAACTAACTTTTGAGGAGTATAACTAACAATGTGCGTTAAGGGTTGAAACTTTCATCAATATTTTTGGAAAATGTGTACCGGATTTTAATATTTTACATATTTACGAATCTTATATTTACGTATGCTTTAACAAACATACTTGATTCTTTTTTCAAAGTATAATACGATATGGGCTACATTTTTTTAAAAAAAATTAACACTAATAATTCTAGCTTAATTCTGTTACAATCTCAATGAATTTCTTGGTATATAAACCCGTATATATTTTGTGAACTATGCGCTACAGCTATGCACACATCTAACTTTGCTTGTTCGGATTTTTTAAATATTTTCTTGTAACATTTTAATAAGAAATTGTAAATGTAATATATAACACGAGTTTACATTAATATCGATTTATGTATATTTTCTAACTACTAATGCAATTTGAATTGGCATTTTAAAATATTCTAAGAAAATAATATAAAAAATAAACATAATTTCATGCTATTTGCACATCTTTTAACGAAAAACATGAAGGGAAGTAATTTTTTTACAACCCTTCCCTTCCACACCTAGAAAATAAATTCAGAAATAAAAATAACACTTATTTTTCCAACAGATTTCGCGACCAATGCAAATCCTCGTCTTGAATCCATTGGGATTTCAAAATAAATCCTTTTCTTCAACACATAAAAGAAATGAGACTCAACACACACACACGTCCCATGTACTGTAACAAGATTAGAAAATTGTCTGCTCACTCAGCCACCATTTGCATTTGACGTCATTTGCGTTGAATGACGACAGTTCTTAAGACGACCACACATTTGCATTTATATTTAGAACTTCAGGAACATAAAATGTGCTTTTAATAAAAGGGCGAAGGCATTTGATTCGAGGTTTTGTGATTAGAATACTTTCGTGTTTTAAAGCACAATGCTAATGACTAATCCTACAGTCAATTTTAGCTTTCATATGCGTATTTCAGAATAAAACATATTTTGTCTCTCATTTCAACGTTTTTATATATTTCCATTTATATAATTGAAGAATAATTCCGTTATGGGTAATTTATAACTAATTTTTAATATTGCTTTTTGCAGACAGTATTTTTAATCCTTCAATTATTTAAAATGAAAATAAATTTCGTCCAAACTAATAGTGTTTGTCAAAAAGCCATTATACGTCTTAAAAGAGCGAAATATATAGTTGTTTTAAAATTAATAAAGTTGCATTTTTTATTTTCCAGGCTTAAGATAAAAAAAAACATTAAAAAAATGTTAGTTAAGTCTTTTTCTGCATTTAAATACTGAATTTCATTGAAAGTTATTTTGTTCATGATATGGAAAAAAGTAAAGTTCACACACACACACACAAACACACAAACACAACACACACAAAAAAAAAAAAAAAAAAACACAAACACACACAACACACACACACACACAAATATTGCTTCATTTTGCAGAATATTTATGCAAGGTTTACTGAATTCGACTGAAACATTTAGAGAGGTGATAGAACGCAACATTTGAACGACCAATCAGACAAACATGGGGTTTGAAAACACGTTTAGTAACAGTAATTCGCAAAAACAGTCATAGAGGGTGTACTGGAAAAGATGCAATAAATGGTAAGAAATATGTTTATAAAATTTAAGCATGCTTTTAATACGAACAATGCATTATAGCTCCACGTCAGAAATGCTACGACAATTGATTGTTACAGGAATTGTTTAAAGTTGCAGTCGTGTAGCTCATAGAACAGCCGATACTGACGGACAAAGGACACGGGACGCGTTCAAACAAATGCAGTGTGTTAGGAATGTCAGCTGAAGCGACGACGATCCGTACCGTAAAGTCCACCACTCATCGTCTCCTACGTAAACAATTTCAGGTAGTCCGAGATGAAGAAATCAAGGGATTGAGATCCGGGGAACGTAGAGGTCAAGCTATATATCAGGCTATATATCAGGTGGTCAAGCTATAATTCACCTGCAGCATGAAGGTGGTTACACACCGCAATCGAAAAATGGGCGGATGTGCCCCACTTTCTGGTGCGCAAAAGCATGTACTCTCTACAATAACTTCGGGGGAAATGTGTTTTAAAAAAAGAATAAATTTGTATGTTTAAAAAAAAAAAGAATAAATTTGTATGTTTAAAAAAAAGAATAAATTCTTGTGTTTTAAAAAAAGAATAAATTTGTGTGTTTTAAAAAAAGAATAAATTTCACTAATTTTTTGTTCTATGAACCACATATTATGTGAAATGCAATTCTGTAGAAAAAGCGTATTTGCTAATTCGCTTTTAAGATCTAAAAGATGTGTACCGATACACTCTACCCCAATATACTCTAATTTTTTCCACTTGAGCATCATATGGATTCGCGCTCATCTGAAACTAATGCAAGGGGAAACACAGATGCTCCTAGCAGAGCTTATTTGAAGCGCGTCAAGAGTACCTTCCTTTAAAAAAAAATAAAAATTCTTCTAAGCATCGTATTTCTTCATATCATGTATCATTTTAAACAAAAATATTTGAAATTTTAAAAAATATAAAAACGTGAAAATCGATTATTTTTTAAAAATTCACTTGCCGGACTCCTTAAAAATACAATTTTTTACATATTTGCGTCAATTCGAATTTTCAGCCTTAAAAAAATGAGAAAAAAAGTTGGAGACTCTTAAGTGTAGATGACAAAATAAGAGTGGCCTTATTATTTTTACGACGCAATACAAATAAAAAATCATCAAGGTCACGTTTTGCATTAAATGCATTCTTTGCAATAATTGTAATCTGTAATTAAGTACTCAGTTAATAATTTGCTCTCTTTGCCCTACTTATTACTTTATTCAACATTGAAAATTATTTTTATAAACTATTTTGTATAATATGTGTTTACAGATAAGTGAAATTCTTCTAAACTTTTTCCTTCGTTAGAGTGCCATCAAATTTTGAAACTGTCAAAAGTGTACAGTAACAACAATAAAAAAAAAAGGTTGAGAATCACAACTCTAATACAATCATCGTGCGATTAGTTGAGATATTCTATAAATTTATCTATCATCTCCGATAATCGGATATAGCCATTTTGATAGTCTCGGTTCGTTATAATGCGACTCCTACAGTTGAAGAAAATAAGACGTTATGGAAATTTTTTCCAGAAAGAACTACTGAGAAATATACTTGATATATTATATCACAATTAAATCACAAGAAAAGAAAAACAAGAATTTAGTTACAAGTATTTAGATCAGCTTGTTTTAAAGAAAATTACACACACAAAAAATTATGTGAATCCTAAGAATAGAAAATTAAGGTAGATTTCCATGTCAATGATAAATAAGCAAACGATGTTTAATTACAACTTTGTATTATTTGCGAATGAGGCTCAATTTGTATTTTCAATTCTAAATTGTTGAAATACCTGTTATTCGCACGAATAACAGGTACTCCTTAATAAATACTACGGAAAGCATAACATTTTTTCAGGAGGATTCAATCCATACGAAATCGTTTCCAAAAATTTAAAATATTTCTATAATGAGAGCTCAAATTTAATTTAAAAAAAAACTGCAATATAGCCTTGCACATAATACCGAATGATTAAAAAAACCCATTTGAAGCTAGAAGAGAAAATTAACATGTTAAAAAGATAAAAAAAAGAATGAATGTATGAAATCGAGAGTAAAAATTATAACAGAAAAATAATAGGCTGTAAGTTTCGTGCTTTTTCGGGTTCTGGAATAACATGAAACAAAAAAGAGCAATAAAGGAAATTTAACCTAAATATCCTATATATATAATTAAAACTTTTAACAAAATACTACCATAAATAGCATATATTAGGTAGCTATCAGCGAAAGAAGAAATTCAATTAGTATGAACACAATCAGCAAAATATCTAAATCTTAAATGAAGGCCTATATTGAATTAAGTTATCAAAAACAACTATACTTAAAAAAAAAAACCACAAGCCGTGTCGCAAACAAAATTAGTTTTTTTTTAAAACTAAAGTAGTTTTTTTAAAACTTTTAGTATTTTTGAAAAATATTTTCCTAAAAAATAATAGTAATTTGATGTAAAAAACCCACAAATATATTATTATAATTTTTAATGTCTATAGTGAGATACATATCATACATGAATAGTAAAATATGTATAAAATATGGTTATTTACTTATTATCACATCAAATCAAAAGACATCGCCAAATGCCTCGATATGTCGCCAATAAAGTAAAACCCATCCTACACTTTTCCAAACGCAATAATTTTGCCAGCGCATGTTCAAAAATTACTCTTTATTTTATAGTTTGTACTGTTCTCGAAAAGTTAAAGCACAACACAATCTTCATCAAGATAATATTGTTTTCAATTGGTTAATTTTTTTGTGTAATTCCTTTCTTTTTTTTTTTTTTTTGTTGTGAAAAATCATTAAAATTGGGAAACTATTTTCTAGCGAAGCGAACGCGGTGAAGCATTTCCAAAAACACAATGTAATACATAAGCTTCCAAAAGATTTAGGAGTTAAGGCAATATGGTACCATAATCACAATTGTTTTTTATTTTTAATATTTGATATTTGGTTTTAATTCTATTTTATTAAGGTTAATATTTAAATATAATTCCATACAAAAAATTTTAATTTGATTTGTTTCAAAATGTTTGTAAAATTTAAATTTTTTGAACT
Organism: Trichonephila clavata; assembly: GCA_019973975.1. Lineage (NCBI taxonomy): Eukaryota > Metazoa > Arthropoda > Arachnida > Araneae > Nephilidae > Trichonephila > Trichonephila clavata. Next base: position 26,076 of record BMAO01022683.1, read on the forward strand.
TTTTAAAATATTTTTTAAATATTTAAGGCTTTTTTAAATATGTCTCTTTTCTTTCCAATATTTTTCCAAGTACCTTATAATAAACTACATAAAAATGTATACGTGTTTTTTCTCTGCTGCTGCTCTTTAATATTTTATTAATTTTTTTATAGTTAAATTTCCAAAGACTCAAAAAAAACATGAATTTTGATTTTGAATTTTTTAGAAAAAATACTAAACATGTTACAGGTCCATGGACAGTTTTACAAAACCTACATTTCAGAACATGTATAAAAATTTCAAACTCATACTTCAATCATCAAAAAAGCCTTAGGGTTTTGAACAATAGTATACGTACAAAATTCAACATGGAAAAAAATGAGCTTGAAGTTTCATTCCATGAATAGCATGATATAATATTCATCGAATAGTCTGAAACTTTTATGAAATGTTAATAATCTTATTTAAAACTGTTTACCATAAAAAATTGCACAAATGTAGAACAGTTAAACATTAGACTGCCAAAATGAATATATAGAAGAAAACGAATGAAAGATCAATATTTCATAAAGCTTTATCTTAATAACTATAAAAAAATAATTATACACACTTAAGAGCTAATTCCAAGCTGAAAGCTAATGCACAACATGTACAAAAGATGTTTATTTCTTTATTTTTGATTTCCATGATTTTAAAAGCCTTCGCATGTTAAATATTGTACACGATTGAATGCAAAATCAAATAACAATTTATAGGTAAAATATATCAAAATCTAAGAGCTGCATATGTGCATTTGTTTAAATAAATATCTTAAAATATTTTAATAATAAAAGTGTCGAATTTCACAAACATGGGATAAATATATATCACCAAAAACAAATATATAAAAATGGGAGAGTTTTTCTATTCTTGCGAATTAGATTTTTAATTATCTGAGTTATCAAAATGAGATTTAGTATTTGTGCTTTGGAAGAATCCGTTTTGAAGTTTTAATTTCATTCATAATAATACATAGAAAGCACGCACAACTTTTAAATTTTGACCAAATCCATTTGCTCTTAAATAAACAATTCACAAACTAGAATATTTGTATGAATTGCAGAATTCTTTCTTGAAATGATTTGTTACTGCATTTATAATGACAGTCTCATTTACGCGTGGTAGAAAAATAATTAGTTCATTTTTATCAGGCTCTTTTCTAGAAGATAATCTGAAATGTGGACGTGGTAGCTGCTGTCCAGCATCAAATATTGCTCCATAACTTGATAACAAATGCAGGTAGAGCTTTGAAAATTTGTAGGCATGTTTATAAAGATTCGAGGTATCAAATAAGCCAATAAAAATTTTCGACAGTTTAAAGATTTTTAGGGTACCATATCGCTGTAAGTGAAATAAGATACATGACGGAACTATACGACAACATGTAACTTCGTAATTATTCGAATTCATGTAAAGGTGGCAGAATAATTAAAACTCATTTGTCGTGATTTCGGCCTTTACATCTGCGTTATGACCATATAAATACTACTGTTATTAAATTCTTCGTTTATTTCAAGTGTACAAGTATTTTTTAAATGTATTATTTAGTTCTTCAAGGGCCGTAGGTAGCCTAGTGGTTAGAGCATCGGACGCCAGACCGGAAGGCCTGGGTTCGATAACCAACGCCATCAAATACTCGCCGAGTATACACGGAGTACGTGCTCGTTAAATCAGTGGGTCCAAATGGTGTCGCCATCTATCGTGTTGTACCGAGCAAAATCGTACTGTCACCTTCAAGGGGCTAACGACAGGCGTAAAATTCTAGCCCTTAGCCGCGATGAATTTCATGGACCTTGATCTGATGTTACTGTCGGTCAGGTGGCATTAGCAACAACAACAATTATTCAAAATCTGTGCTAATCTATTTGTATTCCGCTATAAGCCTAAAAGACACAATTAAAATCACGCCAAATAGGCTTTAGAAGGAATGTATTTATTCAAAATGGCCGCCACGCACTAAAAAAATGAGTTGTGAAAAATAAAAAAAAATTATTACTGAAAATTGATGAAGCAACTGAGAACTGTAGAATTACAACCAAGCAAAATGATTTAAAAAATGGAATAAGAAAAAAAAACTACTTGCATTTTCCATGTAGAATGGCGCTGAAAACTGTAAATTCCAGGATAAAGAAATTGAATGTCAGGTATTTCAAAGTGAAGAAAGAAAAAAAAAATTAAAAGAAGCAAAAGCAGTGAAAAAATAAAAAAACTAAATAACATAAGGAAAAAGATGAATTAAATAAAAAAAGCGAATATATGAAAAACGCTAAAAAAAATTAGGAAACCGATTATTAAAAATAGAACAGTTGTGGATTTCACAATTTGCTGCTATTCTGCCTGCCAGATTCATCGTTATGTCAGTTGGAACTCACACCGTAATATCCAAAGTAAAAAAAAAAAAATCATTCACCCAATTTATTGCTTTTTTGAGAAACAGTTGTTACGTCTTTACTAGATTTATCACATTTCAACCATTGGGCTTGAAATCAGTACAATCTTAACTCAGATTGAAAAAAAGAAATCCGATTCTTTAGAACAATAAAATTGACCAAAAGAGTGAATTTGGTAAACCTATTAATCCGTAAGAATTTAACAAAGAACTCGCATACACTTTTTGAAAAATAATACTGGTAAATTCTGAGATTTGGAAATTACAAAAATAAAATCCTTGCAGCAGAATAGCGTCCAATATAAAAATAGTTAAATGTTTTTTTTAAATATCAAATTTCATAAAACTAATAGGGTTACTGTAGTAAAAATAAACCAAATAAAGTTAGTATCATATATGTAAAGACTGCAGCAAACATATAACCAAACGATAAAAAAAAAATATAACCTAATTGTAATGTTATCTCCCATCTTGGCAAAAGTTAGAAAAAAATTTGTCGGCAAAGACCTAATGCTATATACACAATATTCTTCGAAATTTGTTACATTTCTGTAAAAGATGCCTCTGCATATAATGAACCAAAAAATGTTTTCTCTTAATAGTACCCAATTCTTTAAAAATAATTCATATGAAAAAAATGTCATTTAAATTTTTCAAAGAAATTATCCCTTGTGATTTTCCTCAAATAACTCATAAACTATATTTTGTGTCTCATTATATATATATATATATATATGTAGATAGATATATATATGTGTGTGTAAAATATTTTATATATTTAAGTAAAGCTACTAAAAATTGAAATCTAAATGCAAAAAATGTATTACGAGATGCTAAAATTTATATCCCTGTGCAACTAAAAAGAAGATGAAAAAACTCTTTAGCTAAAAAAAGTTATTGTCGTAGTTTTGAAGAGTAACAAGTATCATTATTACAATAATACAAAAATACTAAGCCTATAAGAAATATTAAATATAAATATCACAAAATCGGAGTTTAAATTTTGTTATATTTCTATTTCGAGTAGCCTTAGAACTATTAAATGTTTGAATATTTGAAATGATATCTGATTGTACCGATTAAAATATTTCGTTTCTATTTAATTAGATAAAGAAAATTAACACATATACAGCCTTCATTAGCTCAATCACTTTTACTTAAAACCATGCTGATTAAACCATAAAATATACCATTTTTGAGATGCATCGAAAACTATTCATTCATTTGAAATTGTCTAGAAATCTAAAAAGAGAAAAATTCAAATTCAATAATACTATACGATTGCGTTCCAATTATATCATTAATAACTTTCTGAACAAAAACGATGGAATCTGATTTCCTTATTGAATAAACTTAGCTTTATCTTGTCTCAGGAAACCGTCTCGCTTGGGAAGCTCACGTTTTTATTCTATCCATATAACTTTACTCTGACTTTGAAGACCGTTCTCATTTAGGTTACTGACGCTTGTTTTTACCCTGTGTTAGGAAACCGTTATTACTTAGGGTGCTGACGCACAGCTTAACCTTGTCTTAGGAAACCGCACTTGTTTAGGATGCTGAAGCAAAGCACTACCTTGTCTACAGTCTACGTCTTCATTTAGGAGGCTGACATTTTTATTCTGTCCGCATAGCCTTACCCTGTCTTTGGACACCGTCTTCATTTAGGAAGCTGACGTTTTTATTGTTGTTCACATAGCATAAACCTGCCTTCAGATTACCATTTTCGCTTAAAATACTGACATCACTTTACTTTGTCCTAAAATATCGTTTGCGAATAAAACGCTGAATTAATTTTTGCTCATTTTATTAATAAAAAATATGCTCATATTATCTTTCAGTAAACAAAGTGTAAGAAATTACTGCAGTAAATACGTTTGATAAAAAAATCTTAGTGTTAAAACTCGTAGCTTCCAATTTTCCATTTTTTAAAAATTTTAATTTTAAATCAATTTTAAATAATAATTCACCAATTAAGTATTAATTTCACTATTTGTGTTGAATATATATATATAACACCAAAATATTACCTTTACAAATGTGTGGAGTGTAATTTTAAAAGTACAGAGTTTTCTCTTTAAATTTTAAAAAAAGCAGCTTTTTTAAATTAAAAGCTTTTATTTAACTTACAATGTATGTATGTATGTATGTATGTATGTATGTATGTAATTTGTTCGGGTGGAATCTTGCAACTCAATTTTGAAGCTGATATCTTCCTCCCATTGAGCTGAAATTTTGTATACACGTTTAGTTTGGATGACAATGCATGTTTTGACCATTTATATTCCGATATTGCAATTAATTAAAAAGATATTAATTAAAAACGTTTAACTAGTTTTGGGCGCCAACTTGGATATATCTGCATTGTTGTAATAATTTTATTGTTACAACAATGACAAAAGTTGGCGTCAAAAATCGGTTTTCAGCCAAACTGGAATTTCATAACGTTGCGCTATTGACAGTATTAATTAACTTTGTCTAAAAAATAATTACATTTCTACAACGTAAAAACACTCTAATTTCTACAACGTATGCAATTTTTTTTAAAAGCTTTTATTTAACTTACAATGTATGTATGTATGTATGTATGTATGTATGTATGTATGTATGTATGTATGTATGTATGTATGTAATTTGTTCGGGTGGAATCTTGCAACTCAATTTTGAAGCTGATATCTTCCTCCCATTGAGCTGAAATTTTGTATACACGTTTAGTTTGGATGACAATGCATGTTTTGACCATTTATATTCCGATATTGCAATTCATTAAAAAGATATTAATTAAAAACGTTTAACTAGTTTTGGGCGCCAACTTGGATATATCTGCATTGTTGTAATAATTTTATTGTTACAACAATGACAAAAGTTGGCGTCAAAAATCGGTTTTCAGCCAAACTGGAATTTCATAACGTTGCGCTATTGACAGTATTAACTTTGTCTAAAAAATAATTACATTTCTACAACGTAAAAACAATCTAATTTCTACAACGTATGCAATTTTTTTTACAAATTTCTATCTATTTCCTTGGATTTAAATTCAAAACAAAAAAGTAGAGCTATTTTTCAAGTAGTTTGGTACATTGTATACCTTTCTCAACGCTGCCAAGTTAAACTGAGATGGAGTATTGAAGAAATTCTTTAAATAATTTATCTAACTTTAATCTATGAATCTCAGACAAAAAATAATTACAGAATCGGAAAGATAATTTTTTTAATGTATCTTACCCATCAAAAAGGAATCCGCTAGGAAAACAATAAGAGAAAAATATTATCTAGAAATGCAATATATTTTCGATTAAAAAAAATTTTACAATAAAATGAAGTAATTTTTTAAAGAAATTTTCTAATTTTAAGCCTACGAGTAATTTAAATATACCTCATTTTATCACCAGTAATCTAAACACACACTTACGACATGTGTCCTTAAATTTAATTACAAATAGAATCTATTAATTTTATTTGAATTTAATTATTGATTTTTTCAAAATCAAGTTTCTAAAGATGATCTGAGCAATTAAAAAAAATAGATTCTTACGTAAAAGATATTCAATGTCCAGCAAAAAATTATCATTATTTGATAAAACTTTCTTTTTTGATTACAAAATGCGTTTTTAGTCTTAAGCATTTTATTGATTAATACAAATATTTAAATGCCTTTTGAAGTTTTCAATAAACAATTAAAATTTTCTTCTAATATGTTAGAGAAATACATCCCTTATCTTCAAAATATTTCAAATAAATAATATATTCTTTAAGTTTTTCAAAAATAGTCAAAATTTTAATTAAACATTTAATAACTTTGTCATTTATGAAGATAATCTCACTAAACCTTTTTTTTTTTCGTGTGTAGAACAATGTTAGCCAAAATCTGCATGAAGATTGAAAAAATTGCTTAAAAATTATGGATTTAAAAAAATTGTGTTTTTAGTCTAATACCATTTTGCGAGAATTCATTCAGCTAAACCAGGGATGGCGAACCAGTGTTCAATGAGTTGAACAGGTTGAGAAACCTGTCCAGCGATAACTAAAAAGTAAAAAATAAATTAAATGTAAAAAAAAACTTTTTTAAGAACAAGCTTTTATTTAAACGCGCTAAAAAGAATAAAATAAACTTTTCCTTTAAAACTTTTTTTACTATCAACTTATAACGTCATTACACAATTTATATGATATAAAAGCTTGTCGCGAGATTTACCTGTGTAGATAAACAAGTAAAATAAATAACTTGACCTGATTGATTTTGGTTTTTAAAAATTCAAACTAAGTAAATATGAGTACTTAAATATTGCGACAAGCTTTTATATCATATAAATTGTGTAATGACGTTATAAGTTGATAGTAAAAAAAGTTTTAAAGGAAAAGTTTATTTTATTCTTTTTAGCGCGTTTAAATAAAAGCTTGTTCTTAAAAAAGTTTTTTTTACATTTAATTTATTTTAAAAAAAATAGGCATGCTATTAATCCAAGTAAAAATTTCTTCATCTTTGACTTTTTCAAATAATTTGATAAAATAACTTAATTGTTTAATTTTTGAAATGGTGTGAACTATAATTTAAAATTTTATTTATGTAAATTTAATATCGGATATTTTTGTACATGGAACCATGTTCACATGTTTAGCATCATTATTGAGATCAAAAGTCAGTTTAAAAGCTGTATGATAAAATGAAAAAAAAGTCTTAAATTCAAAAGTTATACTCATACGGAGGCTTCTACGGTTTATCTGGTTATTCAGAAATTTGTAAGAAAAACCCTGTAGCTGAATTACAAAATTTTTTAAAATGATAAATTATAATTTAAAAAACTCTAAAAAACGTGCTATTATAGTGAAAATTATAAATTTTATAAAAGCAAGATAATTAAATTTCAGATTATTTGTTTTATTACGAGCTGAATTATTCAGTAAATATGAAACTCAGCTTTTGCAATTGGAATTCAGATTCATTTTAAATGAATCAAGACATAAAAATGCGCTATTATGTGATGAAATATGGTTACGAAATTTACCTTATTTGACAGACATGATTACTGTTCTAAATGAAGTAAACATATTAAATGTAAATGTTGTAAGAAATAAAGAAAAATTAATGCTTTGGTCTTAAGAATTAACAACAATATGTATCTCAAATAGAATGCTCAATATTTTGAAAAACTAACAGTTTTCTAATGAATGAATTTGAATGAAAGTGAAAATTGAATTTAAAAGTCAGTATTCAAACTTATATAATGGATCCCAATTTTTCAATTAAAAAATATGAAAGAATATTTTCCAGGGAGAGAAAACTAAGTATGGATAAACAAAAAAATTCTTTCGCATACTATAATAAATCAGAAGGTTTGCTTCACACAGTCATAAACTTTTAAAGTTTTTTTTTCTATTTTAAATAGGCTGTGGATCGGTAATTACGATTGCAGACCTAATACATTCCCCGAGAATTGACAGCATATAAGTGGATACCAATTACCACAATGTCATTTTGAAAGCCAATTTCCTCCCTAGAAGAAAGCATCTGAGCTTTGGAGATACAAAATGATACTAGGAATTTAACCTTTACGAGCTTCCTCCAGCCAAACAAGAGTTCTAGGAATCTTTAATAGAGTACATAATCATAAAACATGGACGCTGTTGATTTTTTGCATCATGAGAGTCCACCGACTAGTGCTTGAGTCGAGTCCGCAAATTTGAGTGCAGAGAGCAGACGCCTAACTAACTACTCCAGCCGGACCATTTAAATATTCTTTAGAATAAATATTT
>BMAO01022684.1:0-31234 GCA_019973975.1 Trichonephila clavata
ATGATCGCTATTGTTAATGGTTTCTTTGGCTTGGAATGACGAGGCAGTCCTGTGATTAATTAAAACTGTTTATTCTACATCTTGAACACATAAAGAAAGACAAGGACGACACAATACACACACACACACAAAGCACTCTGTAGCCGGCTACATGTTGAAGCAGACAAATACAGAAGCGAAAGAGAGTTGGTCTCCAGGAATCTCAGTATTTATAGGCAGCTTAAATCACATGATCTGAGTGGGTGGATAGATGTAGTTTAAAATATTCTCGTTAGGCGGATGGCTAATTTATTACTAAAACGTTGGTCCTGAAGGGATGGACCATAGGTAATTAAAGGTTATTAAGAATAATTATAATGGGGATTATTACATATATATACATATAGAAAGATAGACATAGTGAACTAATTGTAGTAATTGAAAAAGAACATGATTTTTGTCTACATTGTTGTAACAATGCACATCCGGTTTGACAAGTTTAGCTGAAAAACCGATTTTCGACTCCAACTTTTGTGATTGTTTTAGCAGTCACACGAACAGGAGACGAATCTAAGTAGGCATCGAAAGCCGGTAATTAATGAAATAATACTTAAAATATCTGTATTAATATGAAGTATCATCCACTACAAGTTTAAAAAAATTTACTTGAACTTGATTAGATGAATAGAAAGTATTTTATTAACGATTGAAAATTTGAACATATAAATAAATAAATATATACGTATAGGGAAAGAGTGAGAACTAATAGGAGAGGAATTGAATAAGAAAACATGACATATAAAAACAAAACGTGAAGTTAAAATAAGAAGTTGCATGTGTCGGGCTGAACAGAAGTCTCGAACAGTCTTTGCAACCTGTGGGCGTGCATTATCCTGCTGAAAGATAGCTCCAGGAATGCCTTGAATGAAGGGACCGGCTTCGGGCTGTAGCACTTCACAGACGTACCTGTTGCTATTGAGATTACCCTCGATTTGTAGCAAATTGGATCGTCCATGGTACAAAATAGCACCCCAAACCATACAGCCAGGTGTTAGACCACTATGTCGTTCGATAAAGCACTCTGGAAGGCATCGTTCCCCGGCATAGAACTTAACACGAATGCGAGCATCATGGTCCCACAAATTGAAGCGTGATTCATCGGAAAAGATAACTTGGTGCCAATTAGTTTGCCGAGTTCTGTACTCATGAGCCCAATGCAGACACAACCTTCGATGGTTTACCGTAAGGAGGATTCAATATAAAGGCACCTTTGCACGCAATCCACGGTGCAGCAGATGTCAACAAATTGACGAAGTCCACATTAGTACACCCGTAGCAGTAGACCAACGTGCTGCCAACAACCTGGGGGAAGATGTATGGTGATTCACCACCATGCGGAGCAGGTGTCGATCGTCGCACGTTGACGTCACCTTACGTAATCAACTGCCAGTTTTTCGAGTTGTTCGGTGCACGTCGGTCTACTGCTTCCAAACTCGCATCACTGTGAAACTGTTCCTGCTGCACACGAGCTCCTATTGCATGATAGGTAAATCCTCCTTCTCGAAGGCCATAATCCTTCCCCGTTCAAACTTCGTAAGTTGTTGGAATTTCTCCTTATTTCGTCGTGGAGACCTACTTAGGTCTCACTAAACTTTCACCATTAACAATTATACATTAACTATTTTTAACATCCCGCTACAGTCCTCTATTTATACTCTTTCAGCATCAGTTAAGAGGGCGCTGCACATGCCATGCATGTGCGCTGTCTCTGAAACTTTACTGTTTTACGTAGCATTCTATAATTGATATTTGCTGCAAATTTCATTTAATTCTGAGGATTCCTTCATGGTGTTGCATTTTTTACAAACAACAGTGTAGTAATTGTTTTTCATTAATTCTTATTAAACACACACACACATACATATATATATACTATACTGATCGAATTAATTGAAACAAATGGGGGAAATTTTTTTTCAAAAGCCTTAGCTTTTAATTATTTCATGCCTTTCTTAGACTGAAAAATTCTCTACATAATTAGGAAGTATGTCCTCCTTTTATAGAAATTACCTTTTCAACACGTCTTGACATTGATTCCTCTAATGTAGAACACATGTTCTTGATTTTATTATTGTGGAACCACATTTGTACAACACTTTTTATAATTTTTTCTGTAGTCGTGCAATTCATCTTAGCTAAATGATTCCTGAGAATATGCCATCAGTTCTCAATATGGTTTAGTTCTTTTGAATTACCGGGACAATGAAGACTTTTTATTTCATTTTTCCGGCTTTTAAGTCTTTAATAATTTCGAAGTGGGACAAAGGGTCAAGTCATGTTGAAATGTTCCATCATACGTTTCCATGAATGGAACAATCTTCTGCATAACATTTATATATATTTGAGAGAATTCGTCACGCTTTTAAGAGGAACTAAGCTTCCAGTGCCATTTAATGTTAAAAAAATTTCAAAACATCTGCTTAAAAGGGTGTTTTACAGTCCATTAAAAATGATCAGGTAGCAGAGAGTTTCATTATCTCTTCTTGTAACTATATTTTATCTGTATCGCTGGACAAATTAATGTTTAGTGACTGAAAATCACTTCTTATAATCGTTAACAGTCAATGATAGATATTTTTTGGCCCATGCTAAAAATTTTTTCATCTTTTTTTTGAGTTAGAAATTATTTTTTCTCTGTCTAGTTGATTCAAGGCCATCTTCTATAAGCCTTTTCCTTACAGTTAAGTTACTCATTTCAACACTACAACCCAATAAATCCTTTCGAATGCCTATGATTGTCTTTCTTCGACTTTTTTTCTATTCCTCATTAGAATTTTATTAGTTCTTGGAGTAGTTTTCTGTTTCTGTCCACATTTTCACTTTTAGATTTGGAGACCATGATCTGGAGAATTTTAGAACGCTTCCTCGGAATAATATCTATCTTTGAACAAGCAAAAATAACACGTATTAATTGGACCGCAAAGTTATAATGACCAGCTACCATACAGAAAGGTTTACAACCGAGCTACCCAAACACTAAAACCAATTAAACAAGTAAAGTTTAATAAATGTCGATCATTCACACTACTTCCAGACAAATGTAATTGGTTTAAGGCGGTTCAAGTGATCGCTGGTAATCACATACCAACTTAAACAAGAAAAAGATGTTTCTAATAATTAATTAGAACACTATATATATTACAGGGGTACTCAAACTTTTTTCTCGCTAAGCCGCAACATGTTGATAATGGAACAAACACTATTATTTCAAAGCATCATTGAACAAAGCAAAATTGATCAAAATGTAAAACTCAATTTTGTTTTAATACCCTGTTAACTTTTCGTTTAAAAAACACATGAAAATATTTATTTTTATGCATTTTTTACTGAGATATGGGATAATTTCTATTTCCTTTCATCTATGACCACGCCTCTTGCATACAAATTGATGACAACAAAAACAAAACAAATTGATGGCAAAATTGATATGTGTGATTGTTTGATTGATAGAGTTTCCGCCGACATTTTTAGCAAATTATTCTCTAGTAATTGAATTTCTTAGAGCAATGGCCCTGACCGGGCCACTCAGAAAAAGCTGGTGGGCCACAGGTTGAGTATCACTACTATAGTACATATCTACGTAAATAAAATAAACTCTAAAACTTAATTTTGTTGAATATACGACAATACCTTTTAACACGAATAAATACTTCAGCCCACTCAGTTTCGTGCTAAGTGATTTTCACTGTTTTATTAAAAAGGTAAATAAATTGAAGTCAGCAACCTTCTCTTTTCCCAACAATTTTTCACAAAAATTCTTCTAGTTTTCTCTAGGGATTATTCAAAGCGTATACAAATATTGAAATTAGATTCCTACGATAGTATCTTTTGATGAAAATAAAAGCAATAGAAGACAGCCACAATATGTAAATTCCTTAAAATTCCACGTATCTAGTGTTCCATTTCCTAAATGCGATTGTAAAATAAGCATGCCATATTTTTAAACCCATAACTAGTTCAATATAAATATAGTTATCTTCATCGCAGTCACTTCTGGGAATTTAATATAAACAGTTTTTGATTAAATATCTGTCGCAAAATTTCCCAAGAGATCACCATAAAAGTCTGGGAGACTTGAAGAACGATGTCAAAAGAAATGTTTAAGTGAGCGCTTTTGTTATTCGGTTGCTTTCCAACTGTTAAAAGGAATTACATTAAGTTCTTTCTTTAATGACTGGGATTTGTAATTCATTTTTAAATGAAATTTTCTTCGTGAAATGTAGACGGGGTACTGAATTCCGAAACATTTCAATAAGATAATTAATTTAAATGTTGACAATACCGTATATCACTTTGTATTTTGGAACATTTTTGAATTTAAAGTAAAATAAATGAGAAAAATTCTGTGAATGCTAGGAAAGCGATTTTAACTATTTTCTTACGAAATAATCTCTAGAGGATATTTGCTATTTATAGGGCTAAATATCATTATAACATCATGTTGAAATTCAAAGCTCATGAGCTCATTGTAACCAGTACAGAAAAATATTATAAAATAGATTTTCTTTTATTAGGGTTGTATAAAATGTCATAAGTTAAGTTACAAAACGTCTGGGTTAAAAATATGAAAAAAATAGAAAAGTTGTGGTGGGGGGTCTAATCGGCACCCCTTTCTCTCAGTCATGCGCGTCTTAAGATGAGGGGGAAACAAAGCATCACCAACAAACTCCATAACAACAATTAGTTTTATTTATTCCTTGAACATACACTTAAACAATCACAAGGGAAACTACAAGAGGAAACCTAGTAGTGATATCTAAAGCGTTGTCTATTCTTAATACCCAAATCTAAGTAAACCCGACTACGTGAACTAGATAAGGAGAACAAGCACTAATGAACCGATAGCTAATTCTAATTCTACTATCTTAAATCTTCAATCTAATAATTTAATCTAAGCACTTACTTTCTGAATTTACGCTAGGTTTGTGAATGAAATATTCCAATATTCGCACTTACGTAACAGCTTCATGGTTCCTTCTATCTTACATCTACAAAACCTATATATATATATATATATATATACTTATATAGTCAAACTAATTTACATATCATGGGTTCTTCTTGAAAGGCTGTGAATTAATGTGAATGCTAGCCCCAAAGTTTCCCCAAGAGGATTAATAGGAAAAATATTGTGAATAGACCCGTCACAAAGTGTAAGGTAAAAAAATCTTTGTAAAATTGCTAGAAATATCCCTTGGTACAAAAAGCTTTTCCCACATGCATTACAAAAGTGAATTGTCATTTTTGTTCCATTTCTTTATTTTCTTCCTCACAAATAGGTAAATCCGTATTAGAGAGACTGTCATATTCAGCGGTTTCCGAATAAATATTCTCATTCAGTATTACTTTTGTTGAAATCCAACGACGATGCCATAATGGCAGAAAAAAGAATAAATAGACAATAAAATTAGTTTTTAAAATTTACAAAGTGAGGCGAAAGAAGACCGAACATGTACCTTAGTTAGCATCAGAAGGAAAAATGAAATGTGCGTCGTAATTTCAAGGTCAGTGTCTACAGAAATCTGGGATTTGTGGGTATACTATAAACCACTGTCTTGTACTCAAGAAGTTAATATCTTACCTTTTTGAGTGTTTTGAATGGAACGTTTATTCTAAAAATGAGGGAGGGAGAGTCACGCCAATTCTTCAAAGATTAGTGTCTGTATCCGAGTATCCGAATGGTTCGTACAATTTATATTCAGTTATTTGGATGTGTCTAAATCAATATATTTATCACGTGACGAGTTTTTCTTCCAGTGCTTGAAACATGGTCGACGATCACACACATACCATATATAAATTTCTCCAAGTTCATTTTAAAAACTAATAAATTGCGAAAGTATAATTAGCACAGATATTGTACAAGAGAACAAATGAATGGAAAAATATGTGTTAGTCTCTGATAAGGCTAACAGAAATGAAACTATCATTGTGCCGTTTGGCGTATTACTTTACTGAAATTTAGTTCGAAAATATTCCACCCATTGCAGGTTTCTCCAACTTTAATCTTAGATGCTTATTTTTTGGAATAAAGTTATTTTAATTTAATACTCATGTAATGTACCATTTTGAAGATCAAATTTGCTCTCTTGTTACATGCTGATAGCTTTGTTATGAATGCTTTTTCCTCTGTATTTTTAAGGACAAAGTAATAATAGAAAATAAGCAAGCTCAAGCGACTTTATTGTATGAGTTAAAAGTGGGAAGCAAAGCAGCAGAAACCACTCGCAATATCAGAACTAAAAAAAAAACAACTTAGAATTCAGTTTTCTTGTAGTAAAGTCAAAACTAAATGCATTTTTATCAGTAAAATCCATGGATATTAGGAACAATCTAACATTCGTTATTTAAAACTGTAAGGGTCTCCCATGTGCGCCTAAAGGTATGGGAGAATTGGGAGGAAAACTAGCCATACTTCAAAAAACAGCCTGATTTATTCACAATAATAACAACAACTCAGATTCAATCGATCAGGGATAAGAGATGCGCCCAATTAATCAATCTGGTGACAATTAACGAGGTACGCGAGAATACACTTACTCAAGGCAATATCTCTGATTTCCTCACTATATAATCTGCATTGAATCTCTAGTGACAATTAGTCACCTTAAGTAATTCAATTATTAAATATTAAATGTCATCAATTCATTTTGCTTAATTCTGCTCCGCTAGCAGTCTATCCTATATATATATATCTCTAACCTGAATGTCTAGACTGTATATAGTAGTCTTAATTTACATAATCATGTTTTCTCCTTCTTCGAAGAGGAGTTTTATAATAAAATAATTTTTAAAGACCAGAAATTCCCCCAAAGGACTATTAATAAAAGGAGCTCGGGTAGAACCGTCACATAACTCAGACTCATTCACTATATTGTACCAAAAATGATTTCAAAACCTTAAAAATAAAATAAAAATGTGTCTCATCACATATCTACTGACATAAAACTCGTCTTTAAACCTGCACTTGGAAAAATCGGGTCAAAGTAACTATGACAAAATGCATGAAGAGGGCGCGATTATTAATTGTTGGCAAAATCCTCTGCTACAAAATCAAGCTGCGCTTTCTTCATTTTTGTTGAGATTTTTCCAGCCATGTAATTATTACAACCTACTTTTTCAATGTCGAATGATACTGGAAAATGTCTCTCATGTTTCCTTCTGGGAGAAGTTCCGGAAGAGTTTGAATAGATAATATCTTGAAAATGTGATTTGTTGTATAGGGCAGTAAAAGATTGAGGTGGATTAAAGTTTCGGTGTATTCATGGTGTTAGGAAAATTGACATTTCTTTATTTAACTTATGTCACTTTGGAAAGTTTGATACATTTTGACCTCGTTTCTATACTTACAGTGCTGCGAACGTCTGTTGCAATTAAACATAGAAATCCTTAAGTATTTTGAACGTTTGAATTTCATTAGGTTAATTTATTCAGAAACATTATTTAAATTGTTTTGTATAAAATGTATATACGTACATTTTTATTTTCCCTTATGAAACGGAATAATAAATTATTAACCCTTCAATGGTCGCATAATTTTGAAAAAAAGAGGTCATAAAAGTACCTATTTTTTTATTCAAGAAAATTCTATAGAAGTAAGTTACAGTTTTGAATTCAATGGAGAACACGTGATTATATGTATCATGTGACCGTCATGAATGTATAGTAACTCTGCAATTCAAGTGAAATCAACAAAAGTCCTTGTTTACCGGCTCTGTAGAGAATACTTTGAAATAAATTCCGAATTAGATCATAACATATTTTTATATAAAGAAATTAATTCGATATTAAGAGAGAAGCTGCACTATTTTAAACACATTTAAAGTCCTGTATCATTTATTTTTATTTTACAGAAATGATTAAATAACAAATACGACTTCATTAGAGTCTCTAACAGACTCTCATATCTTTTTTATACCGTTACCACACGTCTGGGAACTTAACTGAAGCTACTTTTGATTTGATGCCGATTTCAAGTTCTTCGGTGTAATTTCCCAGAAGACTTGTACTTGCGTCTGGGGAATCTTAAGAATGTCGTCAAGGAAAAGTGGGATTGATTTTTTTTTATAGTTTATTTGTCATGTGGTAACTGTGACTCTTTCGGAAAAGATTTTTATCGACCTGCCGTTTCAAGTGCAGAAAGTAGTTTTCGTTTTCACGCAATGTTGCTCTTTACATGCGTTTTTAAAACAGCTGAATTTTGAAGATTTTAGTAAAGAGAAGAAAATACGTAAAATGTTTCCAAATAGATATTGATATCTTTTTCGTAAGTTTATTTAAATTCAGATCACAGGATGCAAGATCAAGTGTATAAAACTGACTCGTTGTTTTATTTATTTTTATTTACTTTTAACTTATCGCAAACGAAATTTAATTTGTTACAAGTGTATAATATTCCACATATTTTTAATAAGGATTTTTGCATAAGGCAGAATTTTATCTTCATTCTTTTTAATACGAGAAAAATAAAGTTATTTTTTTGCAAACTTAAATATTTTATTTTGTATTATAAAGAGTTTCAACTGTAATAATTTATAAGGATTGTTTTTTTATGCATGTCCCAATCAATATTTTAAAAATAAATATATGAAAGCTTACATTATCTCTTTGCCATTTTTAGAAACATAATAGTATAACTTATGTATTATTTTTATTGCAATGTGTTAGTGGATATGAAATGTAGGATTTTTTTTCTTAGAAGTAAACGTGTGTTCCATACATTTTAAAGTGATGTTTTTTTGGATAACCTCACTTTTAAATTCCTATTGCCTATTTCTAGAGTCGAATTTCCACAAAGATTTTCTGAATAGTGTTCTATTTCGTTAATTGTTTGGATATCATAAGGATATGAATTCAACCAATTTCTGCGTCATTTTCATACGAGTATAAATGTAGTAGTAATGCAGCCGAAGCTGTTCTGAATATAAACGAGACGTTGGGGGTAGGATACAGTAAACGATCAAAAATTTCGGCATCAGTTTGAAAAATTTCCTACAAAATGAACGGAGTAGGAAACCCAAAACATATGCCAAATTTGCTTCGAGAGCACTGGTGAAAATGAATCCAGCTGTATTTATTATACTGCCAGTCCTTTGATGAAATGCATGAAAATTTGAAAAGTATACGGTCATCACTCGTTAATGCGAAATGCCCTATTTTTCACCCCTGTAAAGCTCGGCCGCATAGTCGTAAAAACAATTGCGTAATTAAATTAATTAAAATATGAAATATTGCAGCACCCAACTTATTCACCAAATTTCCTTAACCACCCCCCACAAGGAACGCTTCAAAATGTTTTATAAATAAGTTTGCATCATTTCTCAGATGCATCACCTTGTAACGGATCTATACGCGTCCTTCCATTAACCTCTGGGGAATTCCTTTTGGGTCATCATTTTTTCAACCAATTTTCTCCGAAGTCAGGAAGCGTGATTATGCAAATTAAGAGTTTAATATATATATATTCTGTATTCACGAGTTTGGGAGAGAGTGGAATAGATTGGATGTGAATCGAATAGATGAGAAGCGAAGTAAATTGGTAGTGAAACGTATACTTAAATAGTGTACGAAGCTAGAAGTTCGAATATTAAGGAAGTGATTAGTTCAACTGTTGGAGAAGTGTTTAAGTCTAGGCAAGAATATTAAAAGATTGCAAGAGTTCAGGTACTGTGATCTTAATCAAGTTAGAGAGTTAAATTATTAGAGCGGTTGTTAAAATAATAAGCTCCGTATAAAGTTATCTTAAGGTTAGATCTGCAGGATTGGTTATATTCTCCCCACGCCATCTCGTCTCACCCTCGTGCTCTGACTGATCAAAGTTATCTTGTTTAAGTGTTGTGTCTGAGTTGAAATAGTGATCAGTAAAATAATTGAAGTTCATTATGACGTCTGATCATTCAGTTCCTCCAACACCTCTAACCGGGTTACAGGGGAGAAGGGATGTGAATTCTTTATAACCTCATACTTACGCTTGAAGATGTTTTAATCATTTTATTGGTGAGATTTGACTTGAAAATATATTTGACAAAAATTTTAAATAGAATCAAGAATGGAGATATTTATGCGAAAAAACATCAAAAAGGTAATAGTTATCACAGTGTCATCTTTGTTTACATTCGAAAATGCCTTGTTGCAGTCTTCTCAAATCACCTTACAATGTTGAAGAGCCTGACAAGAGGGAACGGTACCTATTTTTCCTGATTCCTGGTGAAGTTCCTCTTAGTTTTTCGTCCTGAATAGGGCGTTGTATATCAGTTATTTTTTTAATACAGTGTCAAAATGAATGAAGCATGTGAATATTACACCATACAGTCTTCGCAGGAGATCTTTCAAAAGTTATTGACCTGGTTTTCTTAGATATATGTCCGAGGATCTGAGTGATTTTATTTCTCATATATATATATGTATTGGGAGTTTATTCCAACTACAAGGATTGAACAAGGTACATTTACTAGTTATGTGCGAGGCATCCCTTAGATTTATCTCAAATCCCAGCAGAAAGAAAAAATAAAACTTCCAAACAGAAGTTACAAAATATTTGTCTCAAATTATTTTCATATAAAACTAAAAATTACACTTTTTTAAAAGAAAACAAATCAAAATTAATGAATTACTACAAAGTCATGACTTTGTAGGGCGCGCTGCACCTGTCAGATTCAATGGATCATGCCGCCCGAAATATGAAGAAATGGCCCTCGTCCTTGGTAATGAA
The DNA here is from genome assembly GCA_019973975.1 of Trichonephila clavata. Classification (NCBI taxonomy): domain Eukaryota; kingdom Metazoa; phylum Arthropoda; class Arachnida; order Araneae; family Nephilidae; genus Trichonephila; species Trichonephila clavata. The sequence continues at coordinate 10,751 of BMAO01022684.1, forward strand.
TCAAAGGGTGAGTGACGAAAGGCAGATAGAGGAAGGAGGGGCGGGGCGTGTTATAACTCAGCATGTGAATACGGCACTGAAACTATTTTTAATATGCATCTGAGATATTCACACGCCTAACAGAGGGTTACAATAGCCTTTCATTTTTCAAACATTTAAAAAAGATTTTACGGGCTATTGAGTATGAAAATGAATACAGTCTCAATGAAGATCAGTATATCTTTAAGATAGGCTTCTGTGCATAAAAATCCCAATTGGAATTGTGGATAGAAGCAAAGGTGGTCTATTTTGATTAAATAATATGCTTTTGAAGATTAAAATTCAGTTTTATACATTCACTTAAAAATCTGACATACATATTCATCAACCAAACAAACTAATTTATACGATATCGCAAATGACATTGCGCCACTGATATACCATGTTGCCTTTTAACCTTTTTTACAAAGAGTGTTCATGATTTTGATTCTTAATTGTACAAAATGCCGTATTATCACTGTACAATAAGTGTCGGCACACTTTTACCTGTGGCGTGCCAAATCAATCTACCAATAGGATTCAGGGTGCCACACAGTAGGCCATTTTTTTTGTTAGAACATTCAATTCCCTTGATAATACATGCAGAAATACAGAATAGAGGTCAATAATTTAGATTTACAGTTTTATTACTTTAAAATATGTGTATAACAACCACCTATACTTTCAAGCTAAAATTTTAATTTTTAGGTATACTCGCCGTATAACTCGCACCCCCTTTTTACGAAGAGTGCTTATTTGTTTTGAAGTCATTTATTCGAAGTATTATCCCAAACTTCAAAAAAAAAAAATAGAATACTTCTAGAACTACAAACCTTTAAGTTCATTAGGAATGTCGTTTCTCTTAAATACACATTACTTTGATATATGTAGAAGTTTACTTTTGTTTTAATTTTTAAATCTCTCATTTTTATACCCGGCGTATAACGCACACCATAAGTTTCGATTTTATTTTTCTGAGTTAAAAGTGCGCGTTATACAAATCATTAATTTTGCTTCATTTAAAGATGTAATAATCATTTTAAGATTTAAAGTAAACAGCATAAAATATAACTATTTGTTCAACAAAAATATTAAAAAATTAAAATTGTACATATATTATGTATTTTTAAACATTTATTGAAATTAGAAATAGAAAACATAAAGTATAAGTATTTTCCTTCATTACAATTAAATAAAAAGATTAAAAATTTTAACTCGAACATAATGCTCTTGCACCACTCTACTTTCATATTGCAAAATCAGGGGTATAATGTGTGACTTTCAAGTTGACACGATTCTGAGCATTCAGTCGTTAAACAATTTCTTTACTGATTGGAAATATTTTTCATGTGATGTAAGGTTTCTTACTTTGATATGTAGATCCCCAAGTGGAAAGGCAAAGTACATGCAATTTTCTCTCTTCTAACAATTGTATATCTTCAGCAATGACAATCAATAATTTATCACACAGTTGTAAATTTATCTTTAGAATTATCTTTCACAATTTCTCGTAATTTCAAAAATGTACATAATTCTGAAGATGTTTGTCGAATAAAGTCCATTACAAATTTATCAACCTCCATTCACTCAAATTTGACAAATTTGTGGAGTAATGCAGAGGTCACACATAATTGTACCGCGTGCCACATGTAGCACACGTGCCGTAGGTGGCCGACCCCTGCTGTACACTATTTTATAAGCCAGATACACTATTCGCAAAGATAAAGCAATTTTCTCGCTTTCTCATAATTCTGCAAAAATTTTGAAGACATAAAATCCATTTCATAGAGGTACAAGTTAATACTTAAAGGATAAAGAAGGAACGAAGTTCCAAAATTGAATATGATGTATATAATGCAGTGCTTCTCTGACTTTCAATATTTGCGACCCGATATTCAATAATAAATTTCAACGCCCCACTTCCATACAAATAAAAATGCATTGAATTCAATAATACTATACTTAGTCCCTAAGGCTACAAAACGACTTTGTCGTAATTCAAAGCCACCCCTCAGACTACCATCTCCCCGTCTATCATTAAATATTTCTGGATGTGTAGGCGGACTTAAATGATCAAAAGACATAATTGCAAATCAATAGATTTATTGATTCTTATTAACACAGAAGGGTAGAAACACACAATTCAAATTTAAGAGAAACAAAATAAAGTGGAGTACAAAAAGAGGAAGTACAAATAGCGGAATAGCGGAATAACAACTGAATCTATGACAGCTTAAACACGCACAATTACAGCTATGCCACGTACGAATATTCGTAATATCTTAATTTAAATCACTGACTTTATCTTTTATCATCGGCTGTTCCGTCGTGATGATTTCTGCTTTGCTGACTGGTTAGGAGAATGGCTGAAGGATCCACATTCTGTAACACGGATTTTTACAAGCTTCAATCAGCTTCTCCACGCGTAGCTCCACACGTAACTGCTATCTAAGAATGTCAACAACTGCGTGCTGACCTACCGATCTGTACTTCACTTAACTTCACTCTTCTATATCTTCACTTTACTTATCTCCCTTAACTCGCGAAACCCGAACTTATATAATATATCTTATTTGCATAAATCACGCTTGGCTCCCGGTGGAGATTGGTTGAAATAAATAAATTATTTTAAAGAAAATAGAGAAGATTAGTGGAAGACCGTATAGATCCGTCACAACTTTAACGGTTTAAATATCACCAGCGTATATATACGTTTCACTCAACTGGTGCGTTGAATGCCCCGGACATATATATATGTACTTCTTTCCGAAGTACGATGTTTTCTGTGCATTGCTATTCATGAAATTATCCCGAAAAGTTTGAAATGCAATAAAAGTACCTTGACAGTTTTTGTGAAGGATTTCTTTATATCAGAAGATTTCCTTACTTATTCCTTTACTTCCCCCAACAATACACGGAAACCCCCCAACGAGGAAAACGGAGGTAATCGCGTAACTTTTAATCGGCAGTTAAGGGATTATTTATAAACTGTACAAATTTTCAAGATAAGTGTTAATTTTTGTATATAATTTTATATGTGACAAGCCCATATGGTAATTATTAAATTCGTTCTTAAATTAATATAATTAAATTAATTATAAAATGTATTGTGGGCAGTACCGATACATTTATAAGTGTATTTATTACATTAGTGTAAACGTGTACTTTATTATGTCAGAATGTATTTTGTTTATTTCAGTAATAATTATTTAATAATTATTACTTATCATTCTTGCTTAATACTTTTTAATTATCTTTTGTTTTCGACTTTTCAATATGCTCACACCCCCTAGTAGAGTTAACTTACACACTTGGGGGGGGGGGAGTGCTCCGACAGTTTGAGAAACGCTAATATACTATTAGAAGCGAATCAAAAAAAGGTAAATTTTAATAAAATAGTGTGTTATAAGCGTAGCCAGAAAAAAAAATTTAAAAAAAGAAGATTAATTTATAATATGTCTCTCCTTTTTTTAATAGCAACGTTTAAATGTCATATTTTGCTCATACTAAGCATTAGATTATTCAAAATTTTTTTAGTCAAAAGTTCAAATTTCACAAATAGCAATCATATTGGTTGTTTGGTGTTCCCCGGATTATACAATCGTGCAACGAGGCGTTTCTCCAAAGCAATCCATACATGTTCACTGGGATTGAAATCAAAAAAGCATATTGGATACAATTCTTTATATTGATATCTTCTTCTAAAAGCTCCTGAACAGCATATAACCATTCATGTTATGAGATGTCTTTCATAAAAGCAAATACATCCAAAGATCAATAATATGGGAACAAATAAAAGATTATATACATATTTGAGAAAAATGACTTGCTCATCATAAAATCTCCTATTCTTTTTGATTCACAAACACATAAAATTTAATAAGCATGTTTTTTTTTTTTTTTTTGCTGAGTAGATATTCTGTAAGAAAGGGTTTTGTGATAATCGACTTCCACAAAATGTTTTGGGGGGCGTAATAGATATCAAACATTACCGTTATTTAACTGTTAGATCTACAGACTTCATATAAGGCTGACTGTTAAAAATCCATTAAGAACTTTTTTGTGTGGAATGGGAGGTGTTACCTGGAGTGAAAGACAAATATACATCCGTTTTGGAAATTGAAGTACTTTTTTTTTCAAACCCACAAGAGGTGAGAAAATACAAAATACTAGATAAATTAAGCATATAAGATAGAAATCAAAGCAATTTAAATAAGGATTTACATATTTATATAAATAGAAAGGATCTCATCTCCTAAAATAGAAAAGAGATTCATTCGCATAGTCATCACAAAATCTCTGCAACAATTAGTAAGTTAGTGAATATTAACGTCACACTATTCAGCTACTCAAAGGCTTTTGGCGAAGGACCTCGTAATTTTGAACCCTGGTCAAGTGACGAGGACGACCCCTGAGCTGTAGCCTCCCTTTCCTAACTTCCACACCACATCAACGGGAGGACGTTTGAGTCTCGACATATTTAAGGTGCATCGGGCTCTTCTGTGCGGTGGGACTTCAGAAGCACTGGTTCGAACTGGTGACACGCCAACCTAGAGACTGTTACCTTGACCACTACGCTACCACGGCGACCTGCAACTATTAGAACTATACACTTAAGAAAATTCATAGGTAATTTTTTTTGTTGTTGATGAAAGATCAATTAAGAACAGGTTTTGTGGAAATCGATTTCCAAGGAGGGGATTGTGAGTAGAAAAGGGACTTTCTAGATAAAACTAAATCCATTTTCGATATTTTAGACAAAACAAACTTGAAATTTGGCAAAACATGCCATTTCATTTTTTTTTTTTTTTTTTTTGAATAGAGATCAGCTAAAAATCTGTTTTGCAGAAATCAAATTGGTGGAAAGGGCGTAAAATATAATTATATTTCCGTCTTAGAATCTTAATCCCTGTCCTTCATTCATGTCCTCGGGAGGCCTCTGACCACCTCCAAGAGGTTATCCCTCAAAATTGGAGGGGGGGGAGAGAATTCCAACGGTTCTCAGGCTTTGGCAACTTTCCTGCGTTCCCTTCGGGAAGGACACGACAGCAACAACAATACCAGTCCTTCGTAAATCAAGATGCGAGGATTTTGATAATGTTTTTCAAAGCAATTGAAAGCTCATACAATATCGTGAAATACTGAGCAAATCAAGCGGGGAACATCAAGTATAATTAAAACATGTAATATAAAAAATAAGTCAATTCCTACTTTGATTGGATGAATAGAAAATTATATTAGATATAAATATATATTATATGTTAGCTTTAGGCCTAACATTTCAACAAGGCTCTGTTTTTTTCTATTATGTCGAAAATTTCTGCTGTGCGGGCAAGATGGATCCGCAAAGTATACTTAGCCCTAATTTTGCTGTTCCTAATTCAGCAACAGGTTTAGAAATCATAATAGGTCCCCATTTTAGTCCATACATTTTTTTGGTTTCTTCCATTTTTATGTTCTAACTCTGTTTTCTGGTATGCATACGTTTATTTAAATCTAGTACAATTTCATGCCCAACATTTATTTTATTGTTATGTTTCTTAGAATCTGGTTTCTATCTCTTAGCTTTGTTGGTTGTATAATTTTGTCTTGTTATTTTTATTTTATATACTATATATACAAAGGGGGAGAGCAAACTAATATTAGAAATTGAAAAAAGAGCATGATTTGTCTGCATTGTTGTAGCAATGCACCCCCGGTTTGGCTAATTTGGCTGAAAGACCGGCTTTCGACGCCAACTTTTGTCATTGTTTAAACAGTTACATCGTTACAACAATGGAGATAAATCAAAGTTGGCATCAAAAACCGTTATTTAATTTATTTAATTAACCGTTAGTTTATGAATTAATATTTGAAAAAAATGTTAACATCAAGTGATATGCCCTATTAGCTTAAATTTTTTTTATTTGAACTTGATTGGATGAATAAAAAGAATTCTATTAACAATGGAACATTTGAACGATATATAAATAAAGAGAAAGTGTGAGCTAATTAGTAGAATTAAAAAAAAACTTACGAAAATGCGAAATATAATTACTTTTATAAGACAAAGGACTTGGCATCCATAATATTCCGTTGTTTAAAACACATTTTGCAAAATATTATTAAATATCTTCACACAAACGACAACATAGCATTAAGCCTAACTTTTCGCTATGGCTCTCCCTAACCGTTATATTCTAAAATGTCTAATCAATTACCATAAAAGCGTTTTTTAAAGAATAATTCTACCTGAAACACGAAAGTATACAGAATAAAAATGTCCCGTTGCAATCACGCCAGAGTAAATTTTTAATCTGTCTGAGGAGAAAGCGTGTCAAAGTGATGAGGGGAAAATTACCTCCCGGATAGTTATTAATTGAGAAAGTGACATGTGTCGGTTATCATTCTCCGCAACCAAAAATATCTCTTTAGTTTTGGCGAGAGCTATTCGACTGTGAAAATGATTAAGTCGAGGTGGAAGCGTTCCACTTTTTCGACGTCGAAGCATATCGGAAGGGCTTCTTCTTTTTCTTGTTTCTACCCTTTAGAAATTCTTGGAGAGTTTGTACATGATAGCCAGTGATTTATCTAACACGTCTGAATGGGTTGAGCATTAAAAGATTAGATTGATAAAAGTTTTAGCTCGACTGCCGCATGAAAGATTGCACTGCTATTTTCTTTATTTTATCAGTTTCCTCTGCTATATTTAAGCGATTTAAGATGCGGAAGGCGCAAAAAGGTATTTTCATGTCTATATATATAGGATATATTTCACTCAGTTATAGAATTACAGACTTGAAATCTGGTAGGCATGTTACTTTTGCTGAGAAGAGATCTGTCAAATGAGAGGGAGTGAGAGTTATGTAAGCGTCGCTCAATAAAACTGCACGGATGCTGTTGGTGACGGACCAAGTAATTTTGAAATACTTTCAAGTGGCAATTACGGCAACTGAGCTAGTTGCTTCATCTCCTAATTTCCACACCACGCCTGATCTTTGACAGATTTAATGTGCATCAAACTCTTTATACTGTGGAACTAAGTTCAAACTCATCACATGCAAGATATGAGTCCATGAGTGAGTGAGTGCATACTTTCCTCACATAGCAAACCTGTACGAGATATACTGGCAATGTACCTTATAATTGTGAGTCATGGTCATTTAACGAAGACGACACCCTGAGCTGGAATCCCCCCCCCCTCCTCCTAAATTTCCTAAATTCTAGGAGGATCCTAATTTTCAGTAGCAAAGCATTATACCAAGAAAAAGACTGATATACACTCATGGACAAAAAAATTAGAACACCAAGAAGTAATAGCGGGATCATAACGAAACTTGGCATGAAGGTACATGTCTGGAGGATATGCACATGATTAGAAATGCAGCGTGATTGCACATTACGTATAGCCGGTAGAGGGCATTTAAAGTCGTTCTCCGTGGAGTATAAAACAGGTAACCAAAGATTGTTTGAGTGTGCTGAATCGCTTACAAAAGAAACGCTGAGGTACACATGCCATTACGCCATTTTTTAAGGCAATATGAGCAGCTATCGCAGTTTGAGAGGGGGAGAATCATCGGCATGATGGAAGCTGGGTGGTCAGCTAGGTGAGTAGATCGTCAATTAGGCCGCTCTGATTGGGTTGTGAGGAGGTGTTGGGAGCAGTGGATCCGAGAGGTGTCATTTACACGAAAACCAAGCTGAGGCGCCCTCGACAGATCAGCCATCGAGAAGATCACCACATCGTAAAAAATGCACGTGTACAACCAACTGCTTCATCGGCTGCCATCCAGGCACAGGTAGCACCTTTACTAGGGGCCACTGTGTTTTCTCGAACTATACTAAGGCGCCTGGCTGAAAGACATTTGGGATCGCAGCGCCCATTACGTGTGCTGCCCTAGACGCCCACCCATCGACGCCTCCGTTTGGAGTGGTTCCGTGCACGAGGAGACTGGACGGAAGCGGAATGGAACCAGGTCGTCTTTAGCGACGAATCTAGAATCAATCTCAGCAATGATGACAATCGTGTTTGTGTGTGGAAACCCCGTGGTGAACGCCTCAATCCTGCCTTTGCTTTACAGCGACACTTCACTTCCACAGCTGGTGTGATGTATGGGATGCCATTGCCAACATTACACGGTCACCCTTAATATTGATCCATGGCACTATGACAGCCCAGCGGTATGTCCATGACATCCTGCAACCACATGTGTTGGCACTCATGCAACGGCTCTCTGGAGCCATTTTTCAACAACACAATGCTCGGCCGTACGCGGCAAAGGTGTCACAAGACTGTCTCTGCACTGTTACTACCCTTCCTTGGCCTGCCCGATCCCCAGATTTGTCTCCAATCGAGCCTATCTGCGATCATTTCGGTGAGTTGGGCTTCCCACGAGTTTGAACGAACTAGAGGCAAGGTTACAGCAAATATGAAACTAAATGTCTCAAGACATCAAACAGAACTTGCATGCCTCAATTCCCGATCACATCGCATCGTGCATTCGCGCTGGAGGGGGTTCAACAGGGTTTTTAACCATACGTTCTTTTGCCTTTTTCTCTGAAATAAATGATCCTTTTTCTTTGATTTTCTAATCATTTACTTACATCAAAGTAGTCATTACATATGTAAAATTCCGTTTCATTTTGAAGACTCCTCCTTGGTCCGCAAATTTTTTTGTCCATGAGTGCATATTTATATGGAAAAGAGTGACTCATTAATTACAATAATTCCGGAACTATTAAATATACAGACTTGAAGTTCTGCAACCATGTTCCTTTTGCTGAGTGGAGATCCTCTAAGAATGAGTTTTACAAAAATTGAAACGCAAGACCAATTACGGGAGTGATATAGATACAAAATTTCTGCTTTTGAGCTATTTGACTAACACAATTGAAACTTGAAAAATATCTTCTTTCTGCTTAGAATATTTAATTAAAAACTAATTTTGAGGAAATAGAAACCAAATGAGCTAATTGCAGTAGGTTACGTTGGTGGTATATGTAGATAAAATATTTTTGAACAATTAAACTTACGAACATGAGAAATTGGCAGACATGGTTTTTCAAATAAGTAGCGATCCACTACGAATAAGTCTTTTGGAAATTGACTCCTAATGTATTTCATGGAGTGGTATAGGCGAAAAATTCCTATTTGGAACCTAATGAGACTAACATACATTAAATTAGCAAACGTATTTCTTCTGTTGAGCCGGAATCCACTAGAACATATATTGTGGACATCTATTTCAATTGGAGTTACAGATGTGTCATAAATCAAAAAATATTCCCGTTTTTGAATTATTGAATCAACAGATTTGAAATTTTTTAAGTATATTCTTTTGTTGAGTGGAAGTTAACCATGAGAAGGATTTTGTAAAACTCAATTCTCAAGAAGAAAAAAAGGGGGGCGGGGTACTATAACATTGATACAAATTGTCGTTTTAGAACTATTTCATTCAAATTTGGCAAACATGTTTCTCTTATTGTGCAGATATCCTTTAAGAACTGATTTTGTTAAAACCGATTCCCAAGGTTATTTGTGGGGTGTACGGGTTTTATAGATGAAAGATTCCCGTTTATAAACTATAAGGACTACAGACTAGGAGTTTTACAAGCATGTTTCTTCTGTCGAGTAAGGATCCGCTAACAATGAGGTTTGGGAAAATTATCTCTGAGGGTGAGGGCTAAAAGAACCTAAATGATAAATAAACTTTTACTTTAGAAATTCTAAACATGTCCGTTTAAATCAAGAGTTGGGGACTATAAAAATTATTTTTCAATACAATAGAAACTTAACGCTAGGACTTAGATAATAAGGCCTAAAGTGAAGGTATAGTGTTACAATGTAATGAAATACCTAGAGAAGTGGACCGGTAACAGGCTAAAATACTAGGAGATTCGCTACCAGACTGACCAATTTGCAGAGTGTGTAGGGTTGCAAAGACGACTCAAAAACACATGGGATTGCAGGGACGCAAATACAAAGGGTTGCAAGGAACAGAAACAGCAGCACATTGGAAGGGATAAAAAACATTTTATTAAACGGTCTTATGACAACAGGTGTTTGAAATTTTCACAAGAAGTCGTCTGACCAGCGACGCGACATGAAATTCCTGACATTCGGGAAAATTACTCCAGGCAGTCTTCTGATAGCTGAATGAAAGGTTTCGTGAACACCAATCTTGTTGAATGTCGTCATTTACGATCCTTTTCTCAAGATAATAGGATAAACTCGTTTTCCAATGAGGAACTGTCGACATTCCGATAGTGTACGGAGATGCATATTGTAACGGGCACGACACTCAGTGGTTGTCACAGGAACGTTATGCGAACTGGCATGTTCCGTATCACTCGACCTCTGCAGGTGTGAACAGAAGGTTACGCGAGACCAGTGTCTTAGCGATTTAATACGTTCTCTTTGGTGATCGAGACGTCCGTTCCTTCAATTGAAGATATCATCGCTGGAATATTTGTAGCTGCTAGGAAGATACTTGACATGCCCGGAATCTTCCAGAACATAAGGAACACCGTGCAGTGATAAGATCAGGCCTAACATCGGACTTCTGGTAGCATTTTAGAACATGTGTTGTTTTAGAATAAGATGTTTTCTGTCCGATTAATGTGATGCAGTTTCTGTTCTTTTTATCCGCTTCTTTGTATCATAGCTTGTAACAACAGCAGTTTCAACCCAGAATTCCTAAATGCTTCTGAGTAGTCTCTGTACACACTACACACCCTGTAAATTTGTCGGTCTAGGAGCAAATCACCCAGTATGTGAAGAAAAATGGCTGACCTTAAAACTATGTTTAACCCCACAATCCTAGTTTCTCAAACTGTTTGCTATTATACTTCTCAATGTTTATTTTATTTTTGACCTGTATACACAAACACATATAGACACACACGTCAGCCAGTTACTTAAATCTCATTTATACACAAATAGGCTCATTTCCATAGACTTATTACAATAATTGGGAAAAGGTAATACTACTATAATAACATTTTTACTTGTTTTGTCAGGAATAACAGTCTTATACTACCCACCAACAATTTTCTGCTCAAGAATGCAATGCAAACTATGAATTTGATAAACTTTATACCTTTAACCCTTAACTGCTAAGGAAAAGCTACAAATTCACCCCTGAGTGCCACCGTTTTTCACACACGCACGCGTTGGTAGGTGGCTTACTGAGGAAAAAGAAGAGGCGGGTTTTTTCAACATAAAAATTGTTTGCTTTCACTTTAAAAAGGAAAAAAAAGAATAAAATAAGGAAATGAAAACACAAAATTGAATGTCTAGCCCCTTCGGGACTAACGTCACATATGCGTGCCGACATGAAACTCCGTCAGTGGCCTAGCGTCACGTATCTGTGCCACGCACTTGGAACGTGGCAATAGATGGTATTATACGTCCATAAGGTTTGAGATACACTTAAATCTGACCTGCTTCTCGAAATAAGAGAAATATTACCAACATACACGAGGTTTTTGTGTTATACACATAAGGGGAAGGGAATCTTTCCGACTGCTCTTCAAATGAAAGCGTGGTTCTTGTTTATAGTGAATATGAGAGATTTATTTTCACTAGAGCTTTTGGTTTGGGTTTGTAGTGTACTTTTTAATGAATAATTAGATCTAGTTGACAAAATTATTTTTTTCCTATTTACACACGGTCAAAGCATCGAATAGGTTTAACTGAACTTGGAATATCAGAATGATGCAAAAATTTATTCTAAATTAGAATCTGAGAGCAGTGATAATGACAAATAATGTATTTTGATTGTTCTGTTAATTGCGAATTTTATGATAATGATATTTCAGACATCTGTATGCCGATTACATTGATTTAGGCTAAACTACACAAAACCCTCCGGCCGTGGCGGGCCCATTGGGAAACTGGAACGCGAAGCGTTCCTCCATCCCATACTGACTGTATTGGGCTTTTGACGTTGAGAGGCATTTATGGAGTCTGTGCATCCTGATTGGTGGACACGGAAGGAGAAAGTGGGAGTGGCAAGGCTGGCTGATTCAAGCAGCATCAAAAAATCAAAGTCCTAAATTCATGCTAAGCAGACGAGAAACTCGTCTGCTATTGGTCGTAAGGGATTAGTGAGCAAGCACTCTATTCGCTGTCCTGGTGTCAAGGAGATTTTTAAAGTTTTAAGTTTTAGAAAAGGTTGGATGCCTGTGTGGGTCGCAGAAAAATAAAGTTAAGATGAATGAATAATAATAAATTAAGAAAATAAAATTTAGAATTTAGAGGGGGTCATTCACCACATGGGAATGACAATAAAATTTAAAGTTAATGGGGATTGTACGAGTCCAGAAGTATTCTTCTGGGCCTCTTTTCATTAATACTGGGATCATAATTTTCAAGGTTTTGAATATTTGCATTATTGATGTTTGGGAGATTATCGAAAAATTTTATAGCTAATTTTTGGATACATGCTTTAAAAGTAAGAATTATAAGGCCTTTATAAATTTCTCTATTTTTGGTGAACCTACATGTGCTCTAGTTATGCTTCTAATAACAGAGGTTTGAGCATTTTCTAAAAGTTTGATATTAGAATTAGCTGCATAGCCCCACACAGGGCAACCATAAGTTAAAATGAGCCGCAAGACGGCAGTGTAAGGAAGTACTTTATTGTAAAGATTCATTTGAGAATTCCGGCAAATTAAGGGGTAAGTTGAGCGTAATGCGTTCCGGAATTTTTCACGCGCGTGTATATGTTGCTTCCATGATAAGTTTTTCTCAAGGATTAGTCCTAGGTATTTCGTGCTCTGAGACCAGTGTAGTGGTGTGGAATACAGAGTTGTGTGTGCATGGTTTTCTTCTCCTGGTCAAGAATACTGCTATTGTTTTATCAATGTTAATTTTAATTTTCCAGGTGTTGAAGTAGTTTTCGAGAAGGTGTAGGTGTGAACTGGAGAGCTTTGGTAATAGTTTCGTGATTTTTGTATGTAGCCGATATGGAGGTGTCATCCGCATAAATATTAGTGATGGTTGTGGGTGAGTGGGGATATCGTTAATATAAATATTGTACAATAACGGTCCGAGTAAACTTCCTTGTGGAACACCGTATTGAATATAAATAGAAGAGGAAAGGGTATTATTGACTTTAACTTTGAAAGATCTATTGACTAGGTAAGAGTTAATTAGGTGAATTAAAGCAGGGGGAAATTGTTAGTAATTGGTTTGTAAATGAGACCGCTGAACCCAGACCCTGTCAAAAGCCTTCTGAATGTCTTGAATCCGGCCGTGGAGGTACGCACGGGTTTGCGTCCTTCGTTCCGAAAGGGCTAGAGTTGCAATATAATAATAAAGAAAGGTTAAAACTTATCTGTTGTGTAATATTTTCTAAAACAGGGTTGAACACAAAAACAGCATCACATTGACAGCGATATTTGCGGTTGATATTTTTCCTTGCTCAAACACACTATTACTCATGGTTAGCGAAATTGATAGCAAATGTAGGGTAGAAAAAATAATAAAACGAAGGAACAATACGAACTGCTTAGCTATTAATTTCATCCTTCTTTCCACACCTCCTCTTCTCCGAAATAAGTAAATTCCATAAAAGCACTGTCAATGTAGGTTTTTTTTGTGTGCGTTCCAAAGCTGTGGGACCAGTTTTAAACAAAGCAGCACTATGCAAAAAGTCGTCCTTTGGAAGGACGAACATACACGATCGGGGCACTTAAGGGCTTAAAGAGTATAAATTATTTATCATTAGCTTTAAATATATAAACAAGACTGACTTTAAAAAAGTAACTTTAAATGCAATAAACGTGCTATTTTCAAATCGATTCATTTTTCAGCCCAGCCTATTTATTAAATAAAACATATTCGAAACACATATAACGAAAACAACTCTTACTTTATAAATTGTTTTAAATACGTTAACTGTTTTCCTTTAAAAAAATATCTTCCAGAGTATATATTAAAATCAGATTAAATTAAATATAAGCTCTTCAGGAAAACAACTAATTAAAAATTTATTAGGATAATTGCTATTAATTCGGATACTTTAAAAAATTAATTCTTTCGTGCGGTCATAAAATAAACATGGAATTTCATTTTATACTTATACATATCATCGTAAATACATAAAGATTATTTTTGATTATTCCAAATGGAACATTTACCATAAGTAAATTTTGATACGTATCATGAAATGGAGATTTTGCTTTTCATAATTTCCCTGGAGGCCGGATTCAAAATTAAAGTGATCCTATAAGACCGATGGCAAATGACTTTAAATGCTCCTGTTAGGATTTGACATTTTGCTGTTATCTGATTTTTGAGATATTTTTGTGTATTGAAATAGAAAATAGAAAACATATTTATTCACATAGAAACAATTTCGTACTAAATGATAAATGGAATTAAAATTTCGAAATGTTAATTTAATAAAATGCTAAAACGATATGATTCGTATTCATTGTATATGTTATGTATAATAAACATTATATATGTTATTAACAATACTTTATATATTCAACTTTATAATATTTTAAATATTAAACATTGTAATATCTTAGAATATTCTACCTTTTAATTTTTTAAAATATTCAACTTCGTAATATTTTAAATTACACAAAACTGCATTAAATTTCCGAAATTTCGGTAAAGTTAGATATTAAAGACAATAATAAATTTTTGGAGTTTACAAAGATAAGTTTAGTTGTAAGTTAACGAAATATTGAGTATTTTTATTTATTTTCCAAAGCATTTAGAATTACTTAGTGATATGCAGGGTGTCTTGAAATGCAACGTCAAGCGTTCAGGGGGGAAATAGAGGAAGGGGGTCATATCATTTCTGACAAAAACAAAAAATCCACATCACTTGGTGAAATGGTGACAAGCATATATTTAAAACCCTCCATCACAACAATATGTTTTGTACCCTGCATGTCACAATTTGACAAAAAAATTTTAACTAACATGATTTTACAAAGCCGAGAAATTAATAAAGTAATAAATAAGAAAAAAATAATAGTAACAAATAAGACAAAACACTTTCTTTTAAATAAACAGTATTTCGATATTAGCAGAAAAAACTACTAATGTATGTACTCATCATTTCCTAATCTTAATGGCTATCATGTTTATATACGGCGTATAACGCGCATCCGTAAATTTAGTTCGTATTTTTCAATTCCTACTACAAGTTAACTCTCCCTATATATATATATATATATACAGTCGACTCTTGATAATTCAAACCTTCGATAATACAATCCTCTCGATAATTCGAAGTATATGCTCAGTCCCTAGAAAAACTCTTGATATTTCAAACTAAAATAATCGTTTTGGGACACTCAATATTTCGAAGCAAAATCTGTGGCTGGCTAGACTATAACACGCTATAATTTGAAGTTATTTCATAAAACTCTCGACAATTCGAATACTCACTATCATGTGCAGTCCTTTAATAAGCAGGTTGGAGCTTGCATGTTTTGCATTGTCTTTGTGTGTCTCGCCTGTAACATAGCCCCTTTGAGGACCAACTGTCTGCTACCCCTTCTTTGTGTTTTCCGGTTCCTCAGGCGAAAAGACACTTTTATTGTTTCCCTTCTTCAAGTGGACAATAGACCAACCACCCCTGTTCTCAGCCGTCCATGTCCTACGTTTAACACGTGGCCTTGCTACACATGTGTTCAGAAAGAATGGTCCGCTATTGTGAAGAAGAAATGCGTATGATTTTGTATGAATGTATTCTTTTACAGGACTTTTAACTTCTGTAAAATATTTATACTGTATAATATGTACTTTTTGAAAATACTTTAAAATAATTTCATACAATTTGTACAGTTGTTTTATTACATAGTTTCAAATTTAAATGTGTACGAAACTAATTTCTCTTCGTCTATTTTGGGAATATTTTTCTACCATCTTCATTATTCGAACTCTTGATGATTCGAAGTTTTCATTAGTCCCTCACACTGCGAATTATTGAGAGTCGCCTGTTATATATATATATATATATATATATTATATATATATATATATGTGTGTGTGTGTGTGTGTGTGTGTGTATGTGTGTATATAACATATTCAAATATTCAATCGTTAATAAAATACTTTCTATATTCACCCATTCAAATTCAAATATATTTTTGAAACTTGTAGTGCCACCCATCCAGTATAGTGGTTAGTGATGCTGACTGTGCAATGCCGTAAGACCTGTTTGAAACCCGGAGAAGCCATGAATGTTTGTAAATGTATATTGCCTTCGTGGATACTCTAAATAGCTGTCGAGCCGCTAGTCTTCTGGTGATGTTGATGAAAGGGGAAGAGAAGGCTGACCGTCACCAGCTTATTCCTCCTCAAAACTAGAGTAGAACCGAGCAAAATCGTACTGTCATTCGCATGGTGCTCAAAGCTGAGGCTAACGACATGTGCAAAAATCTAGCCCCTAGCCGCTTTGAATTTCGTGGGACTCGATCTGACAAAGTCCGACAGGTGGCATTTTCAACAACACAGGTTATACTTTAAAAGAAATTGTTAACTACTTTTAGTGATCATTTTCTGGTTTAGTGACATTTGGCTACGTTTGCAGGTGTATGCGAATTGAGTGCTTGTTAATGACAGCATATAAAGCAATTTGAGGGTTTTTGGCTGCGGCAGGGGTGGCCAACTTTTTTAGAAGAGTGCCACTATTTGATAAAAAATAATTATGCGTGCCACTTCCAACTCTTCCAATAAATATGGAAAAATGAAAAAAAAAATGTTACTAATAGGTTTATTATGGGATTTTTACGCAAATAGCACATTTTTTAATGCAAGTCTATGTAGCCAAAACTTAAAAATAACATAATAAATAAAACGAAAGAACAAATTTATATTTTATTGTTAATAATTTTACAAGCAAGTAAGCTATAAAATAAAAATGAGCAACTTGAATTATTCAATTCAAAAATAATTATTAAACGCTCAGTACTTACTTAATGAGGCGTTTGAATTACTATTTTTTTCTTTACCAAGACGCTTATAAAATTAGGTTATTATAGATGCACATCAGCTAGTTTTGCGAGTGATATTTATTTTATTATGTTCGTAGCAGAAAACATTTATTCACTGACATATTTTGAACGAAATTTTGAGGATTTTTTTTGTCGGAGACAATTCTATTTCTCAACAAAGTTGTAAAAAGTGATTTTTTATCTTTTCAAGATTTTTAATTGTAAAAAATGGTTTTGCTTTTAATTTCAAATTAAAAATGGTTTACCTATTCAAATTTTTCAGTAAGTCTTCGCGTGCCACTGTTACAACTCCACCGTGCCACATTTTGGCACGCGTGCCGCGGGTTGGCCACCCTGGGCTACGGACTTCATAATTTGAGCCTCGGTCTTTTAGATCTACTTAATCATATTGGAAAGTGAGAGTTGGTAACAATGACAGATGTTTTCCCTCTGTCAAATAAAAAAAAAATTTCCTTGCAAAGACAACTTAACAACGTGTTAAAACGGATGCTATTAAAAATTTATCACTATAATAATCTTTGTTGGTAGAAAGAGATCCGCAAATGAATGATAAATTTTAATGAATATATGGAAGACAAAGACCTCAACCCCACAGCTAATGGTATCCATTATTCACCAGCACTTACAGTCCTTAACAATTTTCATTGATGAATTGATCCAGTGTTTCTCAGTCGAAAACAAAAAAATTATTTTTAAAAAAATTATGAATTTACTGTAAGCAAACAAACAAATATATTTTTCCATGAATAAATATTAAAATACACCTTTACACTGGTATAATACACTTATAAATATATCACTACTGCGTAAAGTATTTTATAATTAGCAATACTAAGTAAAGAAACAGGTTTAATAATTACCAATGACCCCATGGGCTTGTCATATATAAAATTATATATAAACATTAACACTCATCTTGATAATTTGTACGGTTTATAATTAAGCCTTTAAAGGTCGACTAAAAATTACACGATTCGTTCCCCAATGCCACCGTTAAACTCGTAGCCAAGCGTATGTGATGTATTGAATGGAGGGAGGGGTTGAAAAGGAATGAATAAGCAATCCTCTGAAATAAGTAGATCCTTCGAAAACACTCTCAACGTCATTTAACTGCATTCCGAAACGAAACGAATGAAAATTAGATATACGCGGGCCTCAGCGCGCAGCGCTTTTACCAAGTTGGGCGAAATAGAATGACCATGAAGGAAATGTAAACAAATCAAGTGGCCCCCGGCGTGGGGGGCGAAGGAAGTGGCTCCCAAGCGGAGGTGACCCGCAGAGCGGACGAGAACCGGGGAGAAATCTGGAGGAAGCGCAAGGAAGGAAAAACGGAGGATAGCGACAGCAATCGAAGAAAGGAGCGGCCTAAGTGACTGTTCCTCTCTCACCACCTGCCAGGATGCAGCGGGAAGCTAGTGTGAGAAGTTACAAGTGTATGAATGAGAACTGCATTCCAAAGCCTTCGGAATAATTTTACAGATAGCAGTTCACAGAAAAGATTGTACTTCGGAAAGACGTATATATACGTCTGGGGTAATTAAAACACTGATTGAGTGAGACGTTTATATACGTTGGTGGCATTAAGAAATTAAAATCGTACTGTAGGCATCAAAGTGTAGTAGTATTGAATTTAATACATTGAGTGTTATTGTAAGGAGGGTGCGATGAAAATTATGATTGAGTATTGGGTCGAAAATTGTGAAAGTTTGAGAAGCACTGAATTAATCTAAAGTGCGCCGTTTTTAGAATCTGGAATACTCATTGGCATCCTATCAATGCGACGATACGGCTTGGTTTGTAAGATGCAAGAGGATATCTGGAAGAGCTAAAATTAAAATATTTCATACGGAAGAAGGAGTAAAGTCAATGATATGTTTCACTAAAAAGGGCTCAATATGCTCTCTGAAACTTGCATCAGTATTAAACATAAAAATGTATCCGTTTTGAATCAAAGGATTTGTGAAAAATTATTTAATCCATTGACCTCTGAATCTATTCTCAGCTGTTTTGGTAAAATAAAGCAATGAATGATGTTTCATTCCACAGATCCGAAAAGGAAATTTAGAAAAACAGACTTTTGTCTGGGTTTCAAGCAATTAGAACAAACATTTTTTCGACATACCGAGTCTAATTTTAGCGCGTTTTTCACGTGGTAGAACAAAAGCGCTATTAGAACGCTAATTTCGTCTTCGTCCCATATTTTCTCGTACCTTTTTCTCAGCCAATAAGCAACCAATTGACCTCTGGTTTGCGGCATTGGGTCGCATTTGTGTCCTAGATAAACCGAATCATATTTACATTTCCCATAATTTTCCCAATTTTCCTACAAATTTTCCTGAATTTTGCTAGTTTATAACAAAAATTTCTCAAATTTTTGCTTTTTTATAGTGCTGATACAGATTTGTGTCATTATTTCTTTTCAGCTCAATAGTAGTATATTTAGAGGAGTGGTACAGTACTACTTTCTGTTAGTAAAAAGTTCATTAGTTACATTATTTCAAAATACAACATGTGAAAAAAGCGCTAAAATTACTTGGCCATGCCAATGATCTTGTTTATTTCAATTTTTAGAAAAACTGCACATTTCCCTTTTTTACATAAAGAACACGTTTTTGTTTATTGCATTTATATTAACAATGTGCTTTTTTTCTTAAGGGTTGTAACTTAACATTTTGTCACCAAATCTGGAAATTGGAAATCGTTAACCCGAAAGATCTGGATCTGGACAATGGAAAAAATTATTAAATTATTGTTTTGTCAATGGTCTTTAACAAGTGTGCAAAATTTCAATTTAATCTGATCTTTAAAAGTGGGTAAAAACCTTGCACAACGATTCCGTTACATGCAGGTATAAATCTAATAAAAGAAAGTTAAAAAAAGCATCTACTGAATTTCATCTCTTCGTAAAACTTTTAAAACACTTAAAATGCATTACCTTGCATGCAGTAAATCTCAACGTTTTCGTCAATATAAATTACAAATGTTTTTATTAAAAGAAATTAAACAGATTTTTCCTTTTTAAACATCGGATAAATTTTAATGTAGTTTAAACATGATGTCAACGTGCGAGAAATATTTCAATAAAATACAAATTAATCTTCAACGTTTACCTCGAGGAAACATGGGGGAACATATGCAAACACAAAAATTAGATTATAAGTATAATACCTAACACACACACATAAAATATAAAGATTCGGACATACAAATCAACCAAGGTATTTAAGTCCTTTGTTATTCCGTGCAATTGAAGCTTTTCTTTTTTAGAGAAGTACCGGTAAAATAAATATGATTTCTTCCCCAACCCATAAGCAATGAAAAACATCTTTCTTCTTAGGCCGTCTGGGAATTTCGCGCAAGCCATCTTTGATTTAAACATCGAGTTAAATTTCCTCGAATAATTTCCCGAGAGATCTCTACAAGAGATTGGGGAATTTTCAGAAATATATCAAGAGAAAGTGAATGGGATTTTTATAGTTTATTCGTCGCTCGGTTACTATC
>BMAO01022686.1:0-35417 GCA_019973975.1 Trichonephila clavata
ACCGGGGCCCTAAAATAATCAAGAATTAAAAAAAATATACTCTTGCATATGAAAACTTTACAATACTTCTATTGATGTCAATATGGCGAGATGTAAAATTTATCGTAAACATTATTATTATGGATATCTAAAATTCGACAATCTTCAAAATAATTCTTGATTTTACGAAAGTTTAGTTTTTGTTATTCGATTTGGGAAGCTCCCAAGAATCCCTACCTCAACTGGACTTTTTAGAAGGTATAATTTAGAAGTGGACTTATATTAATAAAGTAGCGAAATTTTTATGAAGAAGCCTGGTTGTTATTTCAATAGTAACTCTAAAAATAATGTGAATGTTTCAAAAATCTTAATTCAGTTTCTGTAAAGAAAAATCCTAACTATATATACATAGAAAAAATATTACATAGAAGTATTTTCAATGAAAAGAGAATGTTTTGAAAATGTAATTTTTCTTCATGTTTTTGCTATAAAATTACATTTAAACAGTTTTAATGTAATGGAATATAATGGAAAATTTTAATCGAATTGTTAAGTAATTACTACTCTGTGCTAATGGATCACATAAGCAGAATAAAAAATTCGTAAAACGGAGAATTATGCACAGATCTCAAAAATAAGTTATTTTTGTATTTGGAAAGGAAGTCCTTTCCGAAATTAAAGCAGCTACGTACAAATGGACTGTACTCTTAAAATTTCCCATTAGGAAAAAAATTCAATCAATATTAGATATGTAAATTTTGAAGATAAAAGATTAACTATAAAAGAGAATTTTTACAGGGTTTATTAAAGTAATTTATGTGCCTGGAGCAGGATTAGCAAAAGAGAGAGAGAGAGAGATTAGTGTCGCTCTATAAAGCAACAAGAGGGCTATTGATCACAAACCTCGTAATGTTCAACCTCGGTCGAGTAACGAGAATGACACCTGAGCTGGCATCCCTCTTTCCTAACTACCACATAATTGGGAGGAATGGCCTCATCTACACGGAGGGTCTTTAGTGGCAACAGGATTTGAACCCATGACACTCCAGACATGAACTCGTGACCATAACCACTAAGCTTTTTTTGCTTTCATTAATTTTTTCCTATTGAGAAATTGCCGGGCTCAAAACATTCTTGTGTTACTAAAAGACAATATTTGGAAGAGGTGGAATACTACTGTAAATTATATGACTTAAAATCAGCCTTTTTTCAGCTGATACTACAATGAGACTTTATTGAGTTCAAGTATTCCTTATACACAAATATAACTGAATTTATCTATGATATTACAAAATGTATTATAACACTATAGTAAAATAATTTCAAGTCATGTAATAAAAATCAAACGTTTTAAATTGCACCGACTTAAAACTGAGAAAAAATTAGTTGTTATACGTACAAACCTGGGGGTTTCTAATTTCAGTTTGTATCATTATTATTTTTATAAGTGTTTCAAAACTTTTTTGAAAGCATCATGATAAGATTAGGCTGAGTAATCTCTGCCATCGTATATATATAACAAATGCTATCAATTTTATGTAAAACATATTTTAAATATAAAAAAAATATATCCTCTTATAACATATTTAATTAAAGTAGTGTTTTGATACAGTGTACATAATTTGGATAAAAACATTTTTTTAAATTAGATCTTTAGAGGCATTATTAATTTTTGTTTCGTGCCTTTAGAAACTAACTGTGTTTTTCTCAGACTTTTCAATTTTGAGGATATATTTCTCCCAAGGATTTTTTTCTGTTCAAGATAATATTGAAAAATTTTTGTATAATTTATATATATATATGTTCTTTAAAAGTTAGTATGGATTTCGGTCTGAGAGCACTAGTTATTTTTTCTAAAAATCTTAAATTAATAGTTTTAAAAAATTTGATATATTTTCCATAGCTGTAAAAATAATTATTAAAATTCAACAAGGAATTTTTAGTAGGGAATATTAGTTTGAAATGTTCAAATCTATACTAACTTTTGTTCTCAATAATCTTAAGAAACAGAAATCACTGAAAATAACTAAAAAACTTTAAAAATTGAGTATTTTACAAGAAAAATTTGTAATTTTTAAATAAGACCGGTAAAAAATTTTTTATTTGAAGAATAAATTTAATAATATAATCTAAAAAGAAAACACAAATTACTTTCAATATTACTGTCTTTAAAAAGGGCACTGTGTAGCCTTAACATCACTACTCAAACTAGTAACATATTTAAAGCAATCCGTTATTTTTTCAAGAGCGTACCATGCCCAACCATAGATATAAAGATGAAGGAGAAAAAAAAACGGAATTTAAAAATTGCTGCAAAACACACACACACACACACACACACACATATATATATATATATAATATTATATATACTAACCGTTACCCGCCCCCGCTTCGCTGGGTATTTCATGACGTTTTATAAATATATACTGTTTATATATATATACCTGTAACTCTCGACTCTTGATATAAAAAAAGAACAGGACTTCTAATTTGTATTTTCTAAAAATTTTAAAAATTGAAGTATAGAAGGATGTTTGTACCTTCGTACCCTATAACCAAGTGGATTTCCGCGTAACCAATTTTTGGTGGAACTCTACTCCATAAGCATGCAAGACAAATTTTAAGTCTAAGTCTAATAGAGTAAAAACGAAGCTTTTATTATCAATTCGTACCGTAATTCCGTTGAGAAACGTTCTCCAATATAACCGTTCTTAACGGATTTCAATTTAACAAATGGAAAATGCAAACCAAATTCCACTATTATAGACCTTGTATTTCGAAAAAAGGAAATTTTTTTGTGTCAATACACCCTAGTAACCCCATGCTCCCCCAGGAGTTGATTTCCTAAAATACATTCTTAGTAGATCCCTGTTCAACAAAAGAAACATGCTTAACCAATTTCAAG
The DNA here is from genome assembly GCA_019973975.1 of Trichonephila clavata. Taxonomy (NCBI): domain Eukaryota; kingdom Metazoa; phylum Arthropoda; class Arachnida; order Araneae; family Nephilidae; genus Trichonephila; species Trichonephila clavata. The sequence continues at coordinate 2,888 of BMAO01022686.1, forward strand.
TATGTGGGTCTAACAATTCAAAAACGGGATTTTTTCCCCATAATTCCCCGTGATCTCTCGCAACCCTCCTTGGGGTTTATTTTCGTTTTAATGTTTCGTTTTAATGGAACTCTGTTCCATGAAAAGAGCATGCCCACCAATTTTCAAGCAGGTAGGTATAATAGTTTAAAAAACGGAAATACTTATATCCATTACGCCCCTTAATCCCCCGAAATGAAACTTGTGGTTTAATTTTCGCGAAATCCATTTTGTAGCGGTTCTCTACTCTGCGAAAAGAATCTTTTACCAAATTTCAAGACTGTACGTCTAATAGTTTAAAAACCAATTTTCATATATGTAGGTTGAATAGTTCCGGAGATATCGTGATTAGTCAGTCAGTCAGTGAGTCGCTTTTCTCCTTTATATATATAGATAGATAGATAACCCAAATTTGCTGGTCTTAATTCAGTAACAGCTTTAGAAATCATAATAGGTATCCTTTTTAGTCCATTGACTTTTTTGGTTTCTTCCATTTTTATTACACTATATATATATATTCATATATACACGTATATATATATTCACATATACACGTATATATATATATATATCGTCTCCCTCCACTACTTCTCTCTACAAAAATAAAACTTCGGAAATTATATTTTTCTTCAAGTCCCCACTGAAGCTATACTAAATTTTTCTTCAAAAAATTTAAAATCCCTTCCCTCTTCTTAGCCCGATGGACTTTATTTTTGATATCCAAGACAACAATCATAAACATGCTCGTGAATTCACTGAAGAACTTCCTTTGTAAATCATGAGTCTTATTAAGATAATTTCATGAAAAAATTGATAGCAACATCAGATTTCAAAAGCGCACTACTGTTCTCCAGACCCCTCCTCTGGGGAATTTAAGCATCGCAATCGTGTCACTAGAAAAGAAGATCAAAGCAGTAAAAATTCAAAATAAAAGAGCCGATCACAAAAATGCACCGATTTTATCTCCGCTTATAATCGGCCACACTAAAAATAACATTATGAGAGTACAAACGCAGACTATATACAATAAATATTCTGAAAACGTTGCACGTAGAAAATAAAAAAAGGAATCTTAGCTTGAAAATTAATTCAATGAATATAATAATTTAATTGAAGGCTGTGAAATTTGTGTCACATTTTCATGAGTATTGAAAACACTGGCGGAGCTGCTCCCTGTATCATCTTTGAGGGCCCTCTCTAAGGCCACCCCAGTGATTTTTTGCTTACACGTTTGGGTGCCCGCCCTCAAAGCTTGGGGCCCCGTATCATTGATATGCGGTAACTATGCCCCTGATTTTAAATAGCATTAATTTGTAAAACAAGAACTGGAATGTTGTTAAAAAAGGACTGACAAAAAAGTGCTCTAGTTAATAATTTTCTAAGAAAAATGACATTTTCTTTTTAAAGATTCAAATCGAAACTTTATTTCCATAATAAGCATCCTTCTATGACAATTTCAAATACAATTTGTATCTAAGAGATATGAGCAGAAAGAAACTTATTAAAATTTCGCATATTTCTATCAAACAAAGAGAATTAGATCGATAAATAAATAAAGGTAACAAAGACAAATAAAACAAATATATCCCCTAAAACTCGAAAAAAAATTACTTTTTCTAAATTTCAAATAAAGATCTACCAAATTCTTCGTCGAAAAATTACAACCCCCACCCATATTTCGTTTCCCTTCTTATTGTTATGGGCATTGTTTATGATACCTAAGACAATGTAGACGTATTTGTCAAGAGACAAATTGAACGTTTTTTCCCTAAAAATCCGGAACCTTATAACGATGATTTTATAGAAAAGTTGAAATTAATTACATGATTTCTAAACTACAATACCAATTTCCACAAAAGGATAAATGTCATCCGAAACTAGGAAACAGTAAAATTCTACAATAGAATTACCTCAAAAATGTTGTACTCAAAGGCCTACCCTGAAATACAATAATTCATGTGACAAAATATCAAGTGCATTACACTCAATTATTTTCCATATGAATGGGAAAAACTCACATAATAATTATACCCAAATTAAGCAAATATATCCTATGTTTTCCGACAAATCTAGACTGATTAGCCTCATCATTTCTGCAGAAAAATGTATTTTTGAGTAGATTCCAGAACTATATATACTTAGAAGTGCAATGCACATTTTGATACCTATCCACTAGCACGGCTTTCAAAAAAAAAAATGTCTCCGCACCCAATTTTGTGCGGCAGTGACAGAACCTTATTCAAACGTTGAAACTATTTGTAGAACTCTTTCCTTTCTTTCCTCACCCCCCTACCCGTTTGCTGACACGTTTTTCCTCTCTTCGATCTGGTTCTTCAAAGAGCGCATGCGCTCTCATACCGACTACATCTGTCAATCATTTCTGAACCACACCCCGTTGCTATAGTAACGATAGGTTTCCAGAAAACAAAAGTTATCTTTATGACGTCATCCGAGTTGCAAACAACGCCATCTGTTGGATAAAGCAGATTTGTGAAATTTCGAAGACGCTCTTAAGTTAGAATTTGATACTTACATATAAGTATCATCACAGCCAATTTGGTGCAATCCTAATCGCTTCTTGGTATTAAAACAACAAAGATTCTTACATGTTTTTATATAAAAAAAAAATCAGTCGCATTTTGTTGGGATTTGCTTAGTGCCAGTTTGGTTGTAGTGATGCTAATACGTACGAACACGAAGGCTAATATGAATTTTTATTTATGTATGAGATTTTCTGACATATTTTCCAGCATGTTATTAAATAGATTTTGGCATATGTTCTACATGCTGCTTATTTTATTTTTTCTCCTCAAAGTTTTTATAACCGATAAGTACTCATTTTTTGATCTCATGTAAAGATGGTTAACTTTTATTCATCAAGAAGATCTTTATGGAAACTATTGATGTGATTGAATGCATAACAAAGTAATTTTCTTTTGCACTTCAAAATTCTGAGTTAATGCAATTTTTTGTTGTGTTGCATTATGGTTTAATTTTCCTTCTGACAATCGGTTCTTCATATAGATTTTTGAAGATTTTTTACATATGCATTGTATATATTTGTTACATATGTATACATTTCTATGACATTTTTTTTTTTGGTTGAAAAAAAAAGATTATTGCTTTTTTCCCTTCATTAGCAAATACTATGTTTTCCTCATTACAGGAAAACGCTTTAGATGTTGATTAATGTTGATCAGATTTTTTGTCACATTGCATATCATGGCTTAATTTTGCTTCTGACAATCTTCAAATATATAAATTTATTTATACCATTTGTGATCCAAAAATGTTTGTGGAAAAAAGATGCAGCTTGATACGATTTTCTCATATTTCTCTTTGGATTTCTTTAAAATTCAATGTTGATGTGATTTGACTTCTAATGACATCAAGGTTTAACTTTGCTTCTGATATGTTCCTTATTTAGTTTTATGAAGATCATATAATTTATACATATGCTGTCCATATATGATATGTTTCAATGATCACTAATTATTTATCATTGTATTTTCTCATTTGTTTGTTCTTTACGACTGAATAACAAATATTTTTAATCGAAATATTGCAAAAAAGTATTGTTTAAAAATTAATTTTTTATCATCAAGATTTAGTATTTCTCTCATTAGGTTCATAATTGTTTTTTTTTATGTAGCACTTTTTAAAAGCTTTTATTTAACTTACAATGTATGTATGTATGTATGTATGTAATTTGTTCGGGTGGAATCTTGCAACTCAATTTTGAAGCTGATATCTTCCTTCAATTGAGCTAAAATTTTGTATACACGTTTAGTTTGGATGACAATGCATGTTTTGACCATTTATATTCCGATATTGCAATTAATTAAAAAGATATTAATTAAAAACGTTTAACTAGTTTTGGGCGCCAACTTGGATATATCTGCATTGTTGTAATAATTTTATTGTTACAACAATGACAAAAGTTGGCGTCGAAAATTGGTTTTCAGCCAAACTGCAATTTCATAACGTTGCGCTATTGACTGTATTAATTAACTTTGCCTAAAAAATAATTACCTTTCTACAACGTAAAAATAATCTAATTTCTACAACATATGCAATTTTTTTTACAAATTTCTATCTATTTTCTTGGATTTAAATTCAAAACTAAAAAGTAGAGCTATTTTTGAAGTAGATTGGTACAGTGTATACCTTTCTCAACGCTGCCAAGTTAAACTGAGGAGTATTATAGAAATTCTAACTTTAACCCCTTAACTGGTTTGCCCATACACCTTACGGGCTACTGAAAGTTAGCCACAACCGGTTTGCCCGTGCGCTGTACAGGCACCGAAATTTTTTCTTTCTATATTTTATTTGCACAGACATTTTTATTCCTATAATAAGGTTATTAGTATAGTGTGTCTTTAGGAGATGCAGAGAGAGAGAGAGTTTCTCCATGGTACTGAACTACTCTTCATTCAGAATTTTGGTAGTGGTGAAGGTGAGAGGTGAGGTGAGGTGATTTTGGGGTTTATTGGCGCAAGAGCCGATTTCGGCTATACTGCGCCAAACATTTGTTTTAATATCTGTGGTCTAGACGGGAAGAGAGAAAGAAAGAATGAATTGAATGACAAGAAAGAGGGTCGAAAATAGAGAAGGATCACTAGGGTAAACCGGGTTCATGAAGCCCGTGTTTACCAAAGACAGTAAACCCCTTGGAAAAAGAAAAAGATCACTAGGACACCTCGGGATTGTGACACCCGTACTCACCTAAAGAAGGTGAGCCCCCTGAGGGGGGTGAAGGTGAGAATTTTTCACTGAAGGCAAGAATATATATTCTTGAAAATATTATATAAAGAACAGGGATTTACAAGGCAATGTACAATGTGTTGCCTAAGAAAAAGAAAAATGGATAGATAATCCAAAGAAGTCGATATTATCTCTATCCCCATTGGAATATAAGACTTAGTGTTACACTATTATTCATATTGTGTGTGCATATAAATATGCACACACACACATGAAATCCTATCAATCGTATGAAAAAGAGGTATGAACATGAAATTTTTTGGTAAGTGGAAGAAAATATATTTTAAGATATATGTGAAATATTCTTCATAGTACGCCGAATGTACTTATTAAAAGCAAACATTTAAGGGTTTTTGTGTTCAAAATTTATAAAATAAAAAAAGGTGAGTAAACTTTTAAACCGGAGATTAAAATAAAAATCTTCCATTTTCGCGTGTTCTGTTAATTATTATGCTTAGTTACATGCAGTTAAAAAAATGGGCTTTTTTTGGGAAAATTTTGGTCAAAAAAATTGGCCGCTTAAGAGATTAATCTATGAAGCTCAGACAAAAAATAATTACAGAATCGGAAAGATCATTTATTTCGTCCCGATACGGTATAATGTTTTTTACAAAATAATAATATTTGTATTTCTTACGATTTTTTTTAAATAAGTCAAAATCGATGCGTTTTTATGAAAATAATGTCTAAATTGACGCGCATGAATTTCTTTTTGTTTAAATGAATCGACATTCCGTACTAAAACAGCTCATCATTTGCTCTTTTAGAATCAATCATTTAAAAAAATAAAATGTCGAAATTTTTTTTTTACGATTTTTCAAAAAATACTCAACATTTTAATATTTAATAATTTTGTCATTTATGAAAAAAATCTCATAAAACTTTTTTTCGTGTGTAGGATAATATTACCCAAGATCTGTACGAAGATTGAAAAAAAAATTGTTAAAAATTTACGGATTTAAGAAAAAATTGTGTTTTTCGTCTAGTACCCTTTTTGCGAGAATTCATTTAGCTCGACTGTTCGAAAATAACCGGCTAACACCTAGCAACAATGATGCGTTGAATGAAATGAACAGACTAAGAAACCTGTCCAGTGATAACTAAAAAGTAAAAAATAAATTAAAAGTAAAAAAACTTTTTTAAAAACAAGCTTTTATTTAAACGCGCTAAAAAGAATAAAATAAATTTTTATTTAAATTTTTTTTACTATCAACTTATAACGTCATTACACAATTTATATGATATAAAAGCTTGTCGCAAGATTAAAGCACTCTTATTTACTTAGTTTGAAAATTTTAAGAAATTGAAATCAATCAGATCAAGTGATTTAATTTACTTGTTTATCTGCAGAGGTAAATCTCGCGACAAGCTTTTATATCATATAAATTGTGTAATGACGTTATAAGTTGATAGTAAAAAAAATTTAAATAAAAATTTATTTTATTCTTTTTAGCGCGTTTAAATAAAAGCTTGTTTTTAAAAAAGTTTTTTTACTTTTAATTTATTAATCTGTTTTAGATGGGTTTTTTTTATTTTGGTTCTTGCTAATTTAATTTTTTCTCTATTGTATTACATCTAAATTTTATATTAAATCTAATATAGATGTTGGATAGTATTACATCCATTCCTCGTGTAATTTAATGCAACAGTGAATTTTTAACTTAATAGTTTATTATAATATAGGCCTATTTTAGATATTTTTTAAAATTTTAGTTTGTACTAATTTAATTTTTTTCCAATTGAAGGCTTCCTAATATTTTATTTATGATAGTATTTTAGTGAAATGGTTCATCATAATTAATTTTTTATTCTGATTTAAATATTTAATGTTATTTTACTCATAGTTTCCATAGCAGAAATATACTACTATTATCACTTTTCCGTTATAATTTGTATTTATATTTTCATTCCTATTTACCTTTTTAGCATGTTAATTTTCTCTCTTACATTACATACTTCATATGAAATCATTCTTAACTGTTAAGCAAAATTTCAATATGAACACTCATAAAATAAAATAACTTCTAACTTTTAGATACACTGCCCTGTAATGGCTCAATCCTCTTTAAAATGTATCATGTTTGCAAAAAAAAAGCTGGATTTTTTTAAAGATTTAACCCGTGCGAAGAACGGGTACGACACATGTGAAATCAGTGTTGCCAACTTGGCAAGTTATTTTGAACATTGGCATTGGTGCAATAAAATCTAAGAACCTACATTTTCTGCCATTGAAAAAGGTTACAACTTTTCGTGATACTTACGTATTAGAGTCACTGCAGCCAAAGTGGTACTCTTTTCACCAAAATTTGATTTTTTTCCTTATAAGACACATAAGAATCTGTTATTTTGATATCGTGGTGCAAATTTTGCTGCGGTGATGCCAATACATAAGTACCCTTTTCCTTTATTGGCAGATTCCATGTTTTTCCATTGTAACAAAAAAGTAGAAAAATGTAACTTTAGAAAATTACACTCAATGTAAACTGAGATTAACAGATTGTCAATATTGTGATTTTAAGTTAGAATTTCTATTTACGTATAATATTTTTTGTCATGCTTTTTTTTTTGTTCTGAGCTGCTTATGATAGTTTCATCAAAATCAAATCTTAATTTATCTATTTAAAGTAGCTTTTTGATTTGAATTAATATTATAATTTTAATATACTATATGTAAGGTTACTTTTATATTTTTTTTCTTTTTCAATTTTAAATATTTAAGATTTTCAGTTATGTGCTTTTTTGTTGTTGTTCAGAACTGTTTATGGCAATTTATCAAAGTTAGGACATACTTTTTCTGTTTTAATAACCTTTTAATTTAAATTAATATTATAATTCCTATTTCAGTTCTGAACTAATACTCTATATTAGATGTATTACTGAGATGTTAGATAGTATTATATGAGGTATGGGTGCAATGCTAATTTAATTTTTTTTCTGTTGAATGCTTTCTTATATTTCTTATTCATAATAGCATTGAGTGAATCAGTTTATCATCATTCATTTTTTATTTCGGCTCATCTATTGCAGGTTATTTCACCCATAGTTCCCATAGCAGAAACTCCCTACTGCTATCACTTTTCTGTAATAATTTTTATTTATATTTACATTCATTCATATCTATTTACTCTTTAGCTTACTAATTTGCTCTCTTACATTGAAATATTTGTTTTTGTTAAATTATTATTCACTTTGAAGCCAAATTGCAATTTGTTTAAAATTATTTCTAATGTGAACATTCATTTGAAAAGAAAAAGTTTTTAATTTTTGGTTTTCTACTTCATACAGGGTTTGACCCTCCCTAGAAAAATGTTATAATTGCTATGATAGAAGAATTTTTGTTTTTAAAATTTAACCCGTGCGAAGAACGGGCATTTCAGCTAGGCTATACTAATAAAAGAAAGAGTTTTTTGTGTTTCAGCTGTTCCGGCGAAATTAAGCAACCCAGACAGATGTATGAAATTTGGCATGTAGAAGCTATAGGTCGTTATGCTATTAACCTCGAAGAGTTTTTTTCGAAATTCACTTTAGATTTTTTTTAAATTCAATTTTTATGCGATTTTTCAGTTAAATGGAGATATGACGTCATCAGCCATGCAAGTCATAACTTTGCGAAAATTAATGTTTCGAGCTGTTTTGGATGAAATTTCAACACATTTTATAGTAAATATACTTATTTATGGTTGTATTTATTCGTTTTTCCAACTCTTAGTGGAGGAATTACAGTTGTTTTTCGAAAAAAAATCATCCTAAGAAAATGTTTTTGTCTAAATTTTATTTTTCCGATTGGCAACACTAATTTGACAACAGTAGATAGCAGTTGGAAGATGCATTGGTTTTCCAGCTAAGCCTATTATGTATTTTTTCAATAACTAAATTAAATTCGTTTAATATACACTTTTGTTTTGCTTATATTTTGAATGATTATTCCGAACCATTTATGGGTTTAGATTTAATTTTGTTGTTTTTTTTTCAGCTTAAAAATTTCTGATTTGTGTGTAGTCAATTGTAATTTCTGTTTTGGTTTAAGGCAGCGTCACATTTATTATTCTTTTTTCATTTTGACCTTTACATGTATTCATTTGATTCTTCTGTATTGTTTCTGGTTTTAGATTAAACTGTGTCATTTATCTTCCAGAATTTTTGCGTGTTTTTATATTAAACAAGATATCACAATCATTGGCATGGCCAAGTAATTTTAGCGCGTTTTCACATGCTGTATTTTACAATAATGCAACTAACGAACTTTTTACTAACAGAAAGAGTAGTGTACTATGCTTAAAAAAAAAATTAATTTAAATATGATTCGGCTCATGTAGGGCACAAATGCGGAAAAACCGAGGTCAATCGGTTGCTTATTGGCTGAGAAAAAGGTACGACAAAATATGGAACGAAGACGAAATTTGCGTGCTAATAGCGCTTTTTTTTACACTATGTGAAAAATGCGCTAAAAAAAAGTAGTCAGATTTTGGTGGATATAGCGTGATTTGCTCAGCGCCAATTTGGCTGTGGTGATGCTAATACGTAAGAATACAAAGGCTAATACAAATTTTTATTTATATATGAGGTTTTCTTTTTGTTAAACTGAAATTAGTGATACTATCAATATACAGTTGTACTTGGGCTATGTATAGCGTGAAACTAAGCCAGTCATCACCTGAATATCAGTCACCGCAGTCAAAGTGGCTCTTTTTTCACCAAAATTTGATTTTTTCCATATAAGACACATAAGAATCTGTTACTTTGATATTGTGGTGCAAATTTTGCTGTGATAAAGCCAATACATAAGTACCCTTTTCCTTATTTGACAGATTCCATATTTTTCCATTGTAACAAAAAAAAGTAGATAAATGCACCTGAAGAAAATGACACTCGATTCAAACTAATTGAGATCAACAGATTGTCAATATTGTGATTTTAAATTACAATTTCTATTCACATACAAGATTTTGCTTATGGTAGTTTCATCAAATCTTAATTTATTTATCTTTTGGTTTGATATAATATTATAATTTCTATACTATGTGTAAGGTTACTTTTATATTTATTTGTTTCTTTTATTTCAATTTTAAATATTTAAGATTTTCTGTTATGTGTTTTTTTGTTGTTCAGAACTGTTTATGGCAATTTTATCAAAATTAAGGCTTACTTTTTCTGTTTTAGATAACGTTTTAATCTAAATGATGTTATAATTCCTATTTCAGTGTCACAGTTTATTTTTCTGAACTATCCTTTTCTTGCATATCACTGTTGGTACAGTGATAATGTGATACAAAGACTTAAAAGTCTATTTTTCAGCCGAACAATAATTTGTGAGACCTTTTTAAACAGAATCATAGATCATGATTACCTATTCATGACACAAATATCAAAGGTTTTTTTTTTTTTTTTTTGCAATCAATGAAACTACACCTTTACTTCTTACCAGAATTTTTTTTGTCATGTCCATTTGTTCACAAAAAAAACAACAAAAAAACATATGTTAGAAAAATTATGGATGATCACGGAAACTATGGATGTGATCAAATGCTCAAAGTAATTTTCCTTCTGACAATGAGTTCTTCATGCTGATTGTATATATACACATGCATTGTATACATTTTTTACACATAAATGTTACATGTTTTACATATCTATGCCAATTTCTGTCGTTGAAGATAAATATTCATCCTTACTAATAATAATTCTTCCTTCATCGGCATATTCAGTATTTTGTTCAATGTTGAAAATATTGCTCAAATTTTGTACAACGGAAAGAAAATGACATTGAATTCAAACTAATTGCTATTAACATGTTGGTTATATCGTGAAGATAATGCTTCCTATTTATGAGAAACCAGAATGTACCATTTTTTTTTGTGTGTGTGTATCGCTGTTTTTTGCCTTTTGGTCCCTATGACCGAAAAGAACTCATTTTTGTTTTAAATGAAAAAAAAAAGCATAATTTTTTTTTAACAAAAAACTATTTGCTGGAACTATGATAAGGTGACCTTGAAATCATATTTTCTTTTGAATTCCATTTTAACCAGATTTTTCGTCATGACTTAACTTTGCTTCTGACAATCTTGCAAATCAGAAAACTGTTTCTTTGTGATCGTAAAAATTTTTGCACAGAAAAAAGATGCACCTTGAAAAGATTTTCTCATATTTCCCTCTAGATTTCTTTAAAATCCAGAGTTGAAATGATTTTACGTCTCATGCTATCATGGTTTAACGTTGCTTCTTATTATCTGTTACTCACATAGTTTCTTGGAGATCATATGCATATTTTATTTTATACTGTCCATATAGGATATATATATTTCAATTATCATTATAGTTATTTATCATTTATGTACTCATTCTTTTGCTCTTTGCAATCAAATAATAATTTTTAATAGAAATGTTGCAAAAAAGTATGGTTTCAATAATTAATTTTTTAGCAACATGGTTTATTATTTGTTTCATTCAGTACTGTTGTTTGTTCTGAACTATTTCAATGTGGACCTGTTTTAGTTAGATTTTGATTTTAGTTCATACTAATTAAAGGCTTTTAGTATTTAATTACATCTAATACTGTATATAAGATGTATTACAGAGATGTTAGATAGTATTACATGAGGTATGGGTGCAATGCTAATTTAATTTTTTTTCAGTTGAAGGCTTCCTATAATATTTCTTATTTATGATAGCATTTAGTGAATCAGTTTATCATTAATTTTTTCTTTCAGTTCATTTATTGCAGGTTATTTCACCCATAGTTCCCATAGCAGAAACTCACTACTGCTATCACTTTTCTGTAATTTTTATTTATATTTGCATTCATTCATATCTATTTACGCTTTAGCTTGATAATTTTCTCTCTTACATTGAAATATTTATTTTTGTTAAATTATTATTTACTTCGAGGCCAAATTGCAATTTGCTTAAAATTATTTCTAATGTGAACATTCATTTGAAAAAAATATTTTTAACTTTTGGTTATACTACTTTTTATACAGGGTTTTACCCTCACTAAAAATATTATAATTATATAATAGATAAATTTTTGTTTTTAAAACTTAACCCGTGCGAAGAACGGGCATTTCAGCTAGTAAAAAATAAAACAAAAAAAGTGTTCTGTATGTGAGAAAGTGGAGAGTGGGGGTGTGTTATAAATTTCGTACTATAATATAAACATTTTTCTGAAAAGGAAAATAAAAAAATAGGCTGGTGATGTGAAAAAAATAATTTATGTTCTAACTGCTAAATATTTTTTATTTTTACAAAGTAATATGTTTAAAAGTAATGATACGAATTCATTATAGCAATACGTTTAAAAGGGGAGAATACGATTGACACAATATTACCATGTTTTTATTAACTCGCTTTCTTTAATGCCTGTCCGGGTGGAATTTTGTAATTGATTTTAAACTGTGTGACTTTCTGATGAGCTAGAGACTTGAAATTTGGACCATATCTCAGAAGTGGATGACAATGCATGAAAATGTTAAAAAAGAAGGAATTTTATACTTTTTAGTCCGTTATAAAAACATGTGGTACATTAAATTTTTTTAATTCGAACTTTTTTTCTTCTTACCACACATTTTATTTGTTTGGCCTGTTTTTTTTAGACGCAATCTAATATAACGATACGGGACTCACCCGAGGCCCCGTAAACAGAGAGAATAAATACACTTCAGTCCCTTTAATTAAAATTCATTGAAGAGCAAGACTTATTCCAGCAGCCACGTAATTCTGGCTCCAAATATTAAACTCAAGGATAAATTCAACAATGAAAAAATAATTTAAAAATCTAAAAACACACTTTTATTGTAGATCGAACTAAAAAATGAAAAATAAATTATAATTTAAAAAACTAAAGAACACACTTTTATACTGAATCGAACTAAAACGTAAAGAAATTATTCTTAATATAAGAATAAAATGATGAACGAGAAAATTAATGTCATCGGGGTAAAAGCGTGGGGTGCAATTTCGGAATTGAAAGAAGTTAGAAACTATAACAATTGATATATTTATAGAACACCCAACGCTTTTACCCCAATGACATTAATTTTCTCGTTCATCATTTTATTCTTATATTAAGAATTATTTTTTTACGTTTTAGTTCAATTCAGTATAAAAGCGTGTTCTTTAGTTTTTTTAAATTATAATTTATTTTTCCTTTACAATTATCGTTTGATGAAATGTATCTGCATTTACTAGTACATTTAAAAATTATACTTCCGTTTTAAATTGTTTTCCTTTAACAAGTTGATTGAGAATCAGTGAAGATGTTAGAATTAGTTCTAAATGCAGGAAAAGTTGAATTTATCGGTAAAAATACTCCCATGGGATCCTCTTAGGGATTTCTTACTGCTCCCATGAGCCCTCATGAATGCATCCATTTCCATATCTGTGACGCGATTAATGGCCGTGTAAGTGAATTAGATACGCGAAAACAACTAAAGTCAACTTTAATTATATGTGTTAACATGACCATGTGCTTAAGGAGACAGAAATTTTTTCACGAAGCTTGAATAAGTGAGTGACTGAATATTAACGTCCCATTGTTCAGCTGCACGAGGGCTTTGGGGACGGTCCGCGTAATTTTGAACCATGGTCAAGTGACGTGGACGACACCTGAGCTGCCACCCTACTCTCCTAACTACCACACCAACGGGAGGACGTTTGAGCTCTCGACAGATATTACTTGCATCGCTCCCCTACACGGTGGGTCTTCAGTGGTACTGGGATCGAACTCATGAAATGTTAGCCATGATCCGATGCCTAGACCACTTGGTTATCGCGGCTACCACGAAGCTTGAAAGTTCTCAACATTTGGATACTTAGGCAATGGTTGTCTTGCTCTGAGCTACAGCAATAAAAGTATTTTCAACGTTTTGTAGTTTATGAAAGAATGTAAAATGTCAATCAACATAAAATTATGCAAATGGTACTAAAAAACACTAAATGCAGTAAAACTATCTTGATTGTGACCGCCCCCCCCCCATTAAGCACGCATACTATGATTATACTTTATGGCTGTTTGATACTTTGATTATTTTCCTTCCCTTATACTTAGCTCTTCTGCCTCAGAAGTCTTAAAAACCCTGTTCTATGGTATATAACACACCACTCAATAAGTCCCGGGCCTAACTAATAAAACAAACACTTTTCTGCAAAATTGAACTTTATTTATCAAGATACTGCCCTTCAAGAGTGATACATGCAGCCAAGTGCTCTTGTAATTTTTTAATACCTTTTTCGTAGAACGATTTGTATTTGCTCTCAAAATAGGCTTCTACTTCGGTTATCACTTCTTCATTTGTACCAAACCTCTTTCCCTGTAGCATTCTTTTAAGATCTACAAGCAACCAGTAGTCGCCGAGGGCCAGATCTGGACTGTATGGTGGGTAGGAAAGTAATTCGAAGTGCAATTTGACCATCGATTTTATGGACGTGTCACGGAGTATTGTCTTAGGGAAACAGTACTTTTTATTTTGCATTTGAGGATGTTTTTTCTTTATTTTTTCATTCAGTTGATCCAATAACGCCATGTAATATTCACAATTAAGTGTTTTGCCTTTCTCAAGGTAGTTAAAAAACAAAATCAAATGAGCATCCCTAAATACTGACCCCATAACCTTGCTAGCTGACGTTTGAGTTTTTGGTCGCTTTGAACAACTTTCACTGGCTTCTGTCCACTCAGCTGGCGATCTTTTTCATTCAGGCGTGTAGTAATGTATCCATGTTTCATCCATTGTCCCATATCTACTTAAACAATCCTGTTTATTTTGCTTAAATAGCTCGAAACAACGCTCTGAATCGTCGATGCGTTGTTGTTTTTGATCAACAGTGAGAAAACGCGGCACCCACTTTGAACACAGCTTTCTCATTGACAAATGATCATGCAAAATAGCAAATGCACTGTCTTCTGATACCTTTAAATTCTCTGCTATCTCACGCAATTTCAATTTACGATCGGCCTAAACGATTTCATGCACTTTTTTGATGATTTCTGGAATAACTACAGAATTTGAGTGACCTGAACGTTCAACATTGTTTGTGTCTGTACGACCACGTTTTAAGTCAGCATGCCATCTTTTAACAGTTGTTTGCGATGAAGCAGAGTCCGGATAACATTTATCAAGCCATTGTTTTGCTTGAACAGTGTTTTTTCCCATCAGATAGCAATGTCTGATTAGCACACAAAATTCTTTTTCATCCATTGTTTCCAAACTGTTGCCACAAAAAAAAAACACTGTACCTTTAAAACTAAACAAGATATTTTCTCGAAATTTTGACACGTACCGTTTGAAAGTTAGTAATACTAGGTTAGGCTTAGAAAAGTTAGAAGATAGCGCCATCTATATGTTAGGCCCGGGACTTATTGAGTGATGTGTTAAATGAAGGGAAGAATAAAATAAATAAAAATTACTTTTTGTTTCAAGTACTGCCACAAGAGGAATATAATTTATGTATTTGAGCGTTTTTTTACGGTTAAAAGTAACTAGTTTTTGTTACAGTGAAACATCAAGTACACTGAATAGCTTCTTTAATATTAAATTAAAATATCTAATGACAGCAGACGATAATCATCTTTGCCACGCGATGTGGCAGAACTCCATGAATGTCAATAATGTTGATAGTGCCATGTCGAGGGGAGCGTTGCTGGATCGCATTGATGAGGTTTCACTCGTGAAGTATGTAAATAAAACTTGAATTGTTTCCGTATTCTATCAAATTTTCTTTTTTTGCTGCATTGGTCTTAATTTTTTAACTATTGCTTCAAAACCAGGGAGGGAGTTCTAAATAACCACTGGTGTGTGTGTATATATATATATATATATATATATATTCTTTCAAACTTTGTGTAAATAATTTGTATTTGGATGTGTAATGTATTTATATTACTTTATGTTATATTTATTTTATGTTAAATTTTTTAATATTCGCAATCAACGCCGTCTTTTACATTATATTGGCGATTCAATGGGAACTTACCAAAATCTTGGTGTTAGAGCCAAGTTGGCATCATTTTTGGTGACTTTGGCGATCATTTTTGGCGATTTCGGGACACTGTGGATTCTTCTGGAAATTTGTGGAGAAATCCACTAATTTCAAAAGCAATGACGCAAGCGGATCTTTCTCGAATGATCCGCGAGGCCTGTAAGAGGGATTGTGTGTAGTATTTTTATCACACATTTTATTCGGAACAGGGTGAAATTTTGCTCACTTGACCTACAAAATAAAAATGTCATTGTCAACTTTTGGTATGTTATAGTCAGAATTTATTCCAAATCTTGACAACAACACCGAGTATTTCAGCTCGTTTCAAATGAAAATGGCCGAGTCTTTTCTAAAGAAACACTTTCTTGGAGAGTTTTATTCTAACCGACGTCGGGAGGGATGACGGAGCAGATCGGTTTAGTGCGCATGACAGGCCAAGCGGCACTCTTTTGTTTCTCACGCGATGAAGACTTTCTTCGAATGTCGATTCACGCACTCATTTGAGTTCATCTCAAAGTCCCATTACTCCGTTAAATACCTTTAACATAAAAGACAACGTTTCATTACAGTTTTAATGATAGCGATCTGTTTTGCAGAAGGAAAACGAATCATTTAAAAATAATTTCATTTCAAATATTTAGTAGATGCTTTTTCGAAAACATAATATCCATTGGAATATTTTAATCCATTAACTCTGAGTTCAATTGAGTGACAGCAATAGCCTAGAGGTCGAAATCACGAACTCGGGTGGTTGGCGTGTCATGAGTTCAAGCCTAGTGCCGATAAGGACCCGCCATGTGGAGGAGGCCGTTGCTCATTAAGGTGAATGGCTTCCGTTGTTTAACATCTTACATGACATCTAGATGGCGCTGGCTATTGCGAAATTTTTGGCACAAATATTTTCTAAAGATTCCCTAGATGGGCAATAAATTTATCTCTCCGGTACCCCTTTCAACAAAATTCTCCCCTCAGCGAAAGGAGACACTCCCTGACTGCGGGGGGGGGGGGCAAAATCGTAAAACTGGTAGAGAAGTTCTTTTTTCTTTTTCAGGGAGGAGGGGGTAAAACAGCAGTGAATCTTGGCCATGGAAGAGTTCTTATTTCTGGACAAAGATCAGTGGTCAAACTTTTTCGGCTCATGGAACCCTTAAAACTGTAAGATGTTTTCCGCAGCGTTGGATAAAATGACATGGAGACCCCCTAGGCAGTCCAGTTCTCGGGGCCCTGTAGCCTAATAATCTTATTACACAACATTTTAGCAATATATTTCATTGCACAAATAATCAGCAAATTAAAAAAATATGTAACTAAACAATAATTATTTATTCGAATCTGTAATAAAAACTAATTCTTGCAGCAAAAAAGCTAAATATTTGGGGTTTTATTTTTTTATTTTTGGGACCCATAGGCAATTACCTACTCCACCTAATAAGTAATTCGGCACTGGTTTTCGGGAATCCCATTCCACACTTAGAAGAATATATCTTAAAATAATATTTAAAGTATATAGATAAACATATATTCTTGATGTTATAGGAAAAGACTTTTAAAAATTTTATTTCTTATTAAAAAATTTATGATGTAATGTTAATGTTATTAATTCATTGATAATATTAATTTTTGATCCAAATGTCACCTGCGCGCATGCCTTATATTTAGTATTCTCAATTTTTACACAGTCGGCCTTTGGAAATAATGTGTAGTAGCATTTCATATTCCGTGTTTAATTCGTTTTTATATTTTGTTTTTGTAGCCACTCCGTTGAGAAATATTTTTCACTTACTAAATACATTTTTGTGAATGGCATTAAAATGTTCACAGCTATGTGAGAAATTCTGCGTACTTTGCAAGAATTGGCAACCTAAAATTTTGGTGTTCTCGCTTAAATTTAAATGTTTGCATTGAATCTGTTGATATGTCGATAAATTGTTCCATATTCTTCATTACAGGTGTTCCCCCCCCCCAAATGTAAAAGGTTTCAAAACATTATACTAACTAGTATAAAATTACTTTGTGGAACTCGGGATAGCAAACAATAGTATATTCACAATCTAATAGATAAAGAAAAAAGTTTTAAATTCATTTATTATAATACAATAAAAGTTTAAAAAGTTTTTCACAACAAAGTTAAGTTATGCATAAATAAAATTTTTAATTTTAATGTATGAGATCATCTTTAGATAATTGTGGTTATACGAATTTCATGAGAACTTGAATCTGTTTTGCATACACATTTATAGTTTTTCTTTCCGATTTTTTTTTTATTGTGACTCGTGGAATCCCAAGGATCTCTGGAACACAGTTTGAAGATCAATGCTCTAGATAAATGATGTAGAGAACGAAACTGTGTTTAATTTTTTCTGAATAAATGATTTTCAAACGGAGAAAAGGCGGATTTTAGGCAGTGAAAAATTTAATTTCACGTTTTTATCTGCTGTATTAAATGAACAAACAATATGATACTATTTTACTTTCATATGATAGAAAAGGGGTTGGCAACCTATTTCACACGCGGCACAATTCTCAGTGGCACTCTGCACTACTCAACAAATGTGTCAGTTTTCGAGAGGATGGAAGTTGATAAATTTGTAATGGATCTTATT
This sequence comes from Trichonephila clavata, assembly GCA_019973975.1. Classification (NCBI taxonomy): domain Eukaryota; kingdom Metazoa; phylum Arthropoda; class Arachnida; order Araneae; family Nephilidae; genus Trichonephila; species Trichonephila clavata. The sequence continues at coordinate 21,244 of BMAO01022686.1, forward strand.
TGAAACAGATCTCCAAAATTATGGACAGTTATGAAATGTCGAAAAAATCGGAAAGATAACTCCAAACAAATTTACAGCTATTTTGTAAATTATTGAACGTCATTTCTGGAGAGATTTAATTGTTTCAAATTTTGTTATTGATTTTAGTATACAAAAACAAAAATTTAACATTTATACCGTTGGATAAACATACGATTATTTAATTTTTACCCATATTTGGCAACAAAATAATAGTATTGTTTTATGTAGTGGATGGCATTTGATGTTAATACAGTTTTTTCAAATATTTATTCATTAATTAGCAATTAATTAATTAAATTAATTACCGGTTTTCGATACCAACTTAGATTCGTCTCCATTATTGTAACTGCTAAAACAATGACAAAAGTTGGCGTCAAAAACCAGTTTTTCAGCCAAACTAGCCGAACCGAGTGTGCATTGTTACAACAATTCAGACAAATCATGCTTTTTTTCAATTCCTACTATTAGTTCACTCTCTCCCTATACATATATCTATATATATCTTGTTAAAATTTTCAATCGTTAATAAAATACTTTCTATGCATTCATTCAAAGTAGAAATTGACTTAAAATTTTTTTTATATTACTTGTTTCCCTTGAAAATGAAATTAATCTAACAGGAAATTGCGCTCAAACTTATGGGACGAAAACCTGCAACACCAATTACGATGTATAAATAAATGCATTGAGACCTATTTGCAAAAACTCAGTGAAAGAGTTGAGAAACAAATATCTCACTAATCAAATAAATTTAATTCATATCATTTGATTCATTGCATTTTCATTATTATATTATCTATGTTTGTATACATATAAAAATAATGAAAAAAATAATAATTCGCGTTCTGTTTTAAATTTTTACTCCAATAAATGCTTGTAATGAATCCAAATCTGTCATAGAGATATATATTTTTGTATGTGGCCCGCGGAATTGTAATGTTCTTCCGAAGTGACCCGCAAGGTCATTTGGGTTGGTCACCCCTGTCCTACGCAAAACCCCATCAGAAGACTTTTCAAAGTATCAACAAAAGCGGGGACTCCCTTCCCCCCTCACACTCTGCAGTTTCTTCTGCTCTTTACTGTTTTATTACAGAGCAATAAAAATTTCTACCTACCCCCCCCCCTTTTTTTTTGTACCTTTCTCTTCTTTCCTAGAGACTTCGCACCAATGTTTGTCGTGAACAAACGAAAACACCGTTTACAAACTTAGAAAATTATTTTTTTTAAAGTAAATGTTTTTAAAAGTTTATTCAAATTCTGACTTTGATATGTGTAAAATCTATTGCCCAAAGAAACCGCAGCATCTATTATATTAAAAATTTAGTCAGACTTGACCAGGGAATTGAAAATGTTCAATGATAGAAAATACCAGTTAGTGTCGGTTTATCCATTGGGCACTTGGGCGGGGAAGGGCCCGGATAGAGGCTGGACTTAAACAGGTTTTCTAGTTATAAATTTCGCTTCTCCATAGTCAAGAGTACCTGTGGATCTTCTGCTCCCAGGTATCGAAATGAGCCTAAACAGGCACTGCAGACAGTAATATTGAATAGAAAAAAAAGTAAATTTAAAGATACAGCGACTTTAAAATCGCGATATTGCCATATTTATTCTAATCTAAGACGCACCTTTTTATTCCGATGTTAATGCTACTAAAAATTGGTTGCAAGACGGAAAAGAATCGAAGACGGAAAAATTCATCGGATAGAAAAATTGAACAAGATACTATCGAATAGAAAAGATGTAGATTTCGTTTATTTTTAAAAGTTTTTAATACTGGTAAAAAAAATAAAATAATTGTTCATTTCTTATTAATTCACCTTTTTTATTTCGTAAAATGAGTGAGTGAGTGAACATTAACGTCGCACTGAGGGCTTTTGGCGACGGACTTCGTAATTTTGAACCATGGTCAAGTGACGAGGACGACACCTGAGCTAGTATCCCCTCTCTTAACTACCACATCACGCCAATGGGAGAGCATTTAAGCTCTAGACAGATTTACAAATAGAACAACAAACAGAGTACAAATAGAATTTTAAATTTTAATGATGAAAGGAGCTTTTTATAAAAGATACTTGTAGTTATACAAACTTCAATCCATTTTGCATACACATTTATAATCTCCTTTTCGATTGTTTATTGTGACTTGGGTAACCTTGAGAGCCCCAGGGTTCCGTGGAACACAGTTTGAAGGCCACTGCACTATATAAATGCTGAGTAGAACGAAACAGGAGAAAAAGTAGATATACAGTAGTGAAAAATTAAGTTTCATGTTTCAATCTGTTGTATTAAAAAAGGGCTAACAGTATGAAGCAATTTTACTCTTATCGAATAAATATAGTACCATAGAAAATTATATGGTTTATTTTCCAGAATTAAGCTGGCATATAATTTACAAATAAATTTTTATAATTTGCTATGAATTCCATGTAAAAATAAATTCCATATAATTGGTGAGTATGGTGTCTTTTGGGGGAGAATTTTGTTTTTATTCTTTTATCCCCTTCTCTCTCCACACACACACAAAATAATATTCCTAACATGTTTCAGAAATTTCCAATCTTATTAGTTTTGGAAGATGCATAACAATCATCAATCAAAAAAAGTATCAAAATAATAAAAAACGTTGGTTTCTTTTTTCACTGATATATAAAACATTTCTTGTCGAATAATTCTTATTTATTCACCGATTCTACAAAGTAGAAAGTAAACTTCTTAGATATGCATTTTATCTGCTCCTTTTTCTAGTAAAAATAATAAGTATGAAAGGACTATTGTTTCAAATACAGAATCGAAAATTTTATCTACGTTAAACAATGTTTGTTCTTACATGTTCTAATAATATGCACTTATATATAATTTATAAAAAGCAATAATATTCGTGTGTTAAAACGAAGTAGTAATCCTAAAGGGAAAGTTTATCAATTGTAATTAAATTATTATAATTTCAATTATAATTCACAAGATTACGCTGGATTCCATTTGGATTTGCTTTTTCAGTATTGAGGTGGGGGGGGGGCAGTGATTTCTCTTTTCTAAATAATAAATTTTCTTAATTTGTTTCAATGATTGTTAAAAATTACATCTACTGTCTTTTCATACCATTTCCTTCTTCGGTGGTGTGGGGTTAAGAGGACGTGGTTAGAGCGGATGCATAATATTTCGTGGCTAGAGCCATCACCTCCTAGATATCGGACACATCCACCCTCTTAAAACAGATAAAGGGTGCAAATTAATAAGTAAATAAATGCTTTTAAAAATCACAAATATAATTTAAAACGGTATTTTAAATGGTAAATATCTTTCACGTGTGCTAACGTTTTCTTTCTTTTTTTCTTTTCTTTTTACGGAAGTTTTCTGTTTTTTCACGATTATCGAATTACAAGAATAAATAAATTTTTTATTTATATTAAATTGCTAAGATATTATAGTGCGAATGCGTTTTAAAGATAGCGAAGTGTAATAAAAATAAGAACTTTCAGAGAAATATTTAAAAATTAATAGTAAATAACAGTATAATGAAGGGTCGAAACTGTGTACAACAGATGACATGTGACTGATTAGGGAAACAACGCAATAGGTACAAGAATATCCACTCTTCCAACCCAGCTTCCCAGGGCAGGCAGTGTTTCTCCACTGTCGTCCGCTCTGACCACGTAACCTTTCCTTCATACTGAGGGGGAATGTCCAATCTGGGGTCAAAGGCTATCTTTGATCAGCAAAACCCCTCTCTTTTCAACAAGACATATATTGCCTTTCTGCATTGTTCAAAGACTTGAATACTGCCTATCACAGGATGTTTAGACTCTATAACTTTAATTTTTAATTTTTTTTAAAATTAGTGTTCGTAGGAGTTTATTCAACAGGTTATCTTTTTGTGAATGCTTTATTTTCTAAATTAAAAATAAACTAGTAATAAAAATAAATATCTTAACTATAGTCCTAAAAGAAAAACACCTATGAGCAGCCAATATCTGTTCATACGGTAATGCCTCACATATTTCTCTTTTTTTCATAAATAAGTTATATAAAAAATTTACTACTTAAAAATTTTATGATATATTTAACTAAAATGGATATATATTTTGAATTAACTTTAATTCTAAATTTGATATGTTTAAAATGTATTCAGCAAAGAAATCACACAGCGACTATTATATTAAAAAATTTGTCAAGAACATCAGGCTGTTGAAAATATTCAATGATAGAAAATGCTAAGACAGTAATTTTTAATAGAAAAAAAAACTTAAATCACGATATTGCCATATTTATTCGAATCTAAGCCGCACTCCCCTCCCCCCGATACTTATGCTACTAAAAATCGGGTGCAGCTTAGAATCGCAGTCGGAAAAATTCATCGGAGGGGAAAATTGAACAAGATACAGTCGGATAGAAAAAAATCACAGTTTCTCGTTTATTTAAAAAAAGTTTTTATAATACTGTGGTCAAATGAATTATAATTATTTTCATTTCTTATTAATTCACCTTTATCAATTTTTTTATTTCGTAAAATGAGTGAGTGAATATTAATGTCGCACTGATTAGTTACTCAGGGGCTTTTGGCGACGGACCTCGTAATTTTGAACCATGGTCAAATGACGAGGACAACACCTGAGATGGCATCCCGTCTCCTACCCCACCAACGGGAGGACGTTTGAGCTCTCGACAGATTTAACGTACATCGCTTTGTGGCCGCGATAGCCGAGTTCTCTAGGTATGGGATCGTGGCTGGCATGTCACGAGTTCGAGCCCAGTATCACTAAATACCCGCCGTGTAGGGGAGCGATGCACGTTAAATCTGTCGAGAGCTCAAACGTCCTCCCGTTGGTGTTAGGACCTCCCGTCGCCCTCCCTCTTAGTTAGGAGAGGGGGAAACTCAGGTGTCGTCCTCGTCAAATGAGCATGGCTCAAAATTACGAGGTCGGTCGCCAAAAACCATTCGCGTAGCTGAACAGTGTGACGTTATTATTCACTCACTCGTGCATCGATTCCCTACATGGCAGGTCTTGAGCTGTACTAGGCTCGAACTCATGAAACGCCAGCCTCGAGTCCGTTACCTTGACCACTAGGCTACCGCAGCCACATTTTGTTTCGTAAATTTATCATATGTCGAAAACATATTAAACACTATTTTTAGTTTTTTTTCACAAAAACGGGCTGAGAATTCGGGGTACGGCTTAGAATTGGTGAAAAGTAATTAAAAAAATAAAAGTTTCTGCTAATTTAATTCAAAAACCAGATTTGGTTAATGTTTGTTCCAATGGTTTAATGGTAAAATTGCACGTTAAATATAAAATCTATTCGATGAAAAAAAAAAATTTTTTTTTGTCAGTTAAAAATAATAATAATTGCATTACAATAATTAGATTAAAATTTTAAATTGTGAGCTTCAATGAGTAGTAATTTGTGTTCTCTAGTCAATTCACAGCTTTCTGTGTGTGTGTCAAGTATAAAATAAGTATACTTTCAATTTTTCATTCAGTCGCTTCACAGAATTTAAATATTTTTATATGCATTTCATTAATAACGGGCAAAAAAAAAAAAATCCTCAAGACGAGGGCGACGTAATTTTGAGCCTCGATCAAGTGGCGAGGACGACACTTGAGCCAGCATTCCTCAACTACCATAACACGTCAATGGAAGGATTTTGAGCACCGTTAGGTTTAACGTGTATCAGCCCTCTCTGACTTACTTAAAAAACGCAGTCCTCTTAGCCAGATCGATTACAATAATTTGCTGGACCTTACGGTAGAACATTGCTTTTTTGAAGCAATGCATTGACCCCTCTGTTGGTCTGCCAGGGGTCAATTTCCATACTGAATTGTTCTGTGGGATTTCTAAGTAAAACGACATCCAGAAATTGCATCCAGCAATTTGCTCTGAAATTATAAATTGTATTCCAGAAGACACTACGCTTGTATATACTGATGATGGCAAAGACGAGGATTCTCACTCTGGTAGTAGAGTACTTATCAAAGACACCAATGGGATCGTTAAAATAAAGAAAAGAAATCCTGATTTTAGTTCAGTTTGTAAAAGTGAATTCGTGTCTATCGATGAGGGACTTAGTTGTATTCTGTTTTCCTCAGTCCATCTGAATTCTGTCTGGTAGTCGAAGTGCCATCCAACATTTGTCAAACTGGAGTAGCGTTGGCGATAAAACTGGAACTTGTAATCATAATTAATTAAAGCAAGTCTCATCATCTTGTGATGTGCACTTTCAGTGGATCCCCTCGCATGTAGATGTATAAGGTAATGAGGAGGCGGATGTCTTGGTGAAAGAGGGTGCCAGAGAGGGGCTCTGGCTACACCTAATTGCCTGACTTATCTTGAGCTGTACTCTGTCAGAAAACATATTGATAGAAATACTTGGCTCGTCTCCCGTTTCTTATTTGGAATCGAACTGATTCCCCTAAAGGATTTCTTGCTGCACCCAGACGGCAGTTTCCAGATTTATTAGTTGGCATTAAAGAAGCCTTGCCTTCCAGGGTTGCCATGAAACCCATCCGATTTGTCAAAAATGTAACATCGAGCACGCTTCCCCGACTCATATTCTGGGTTTGTCCTATGACGACTTGCTAGGTCTTCCTGTGCTGGTGTATGACACTTTGGGGGTGAATAAACTCATAGATCTCGTCCAGCAGAAGCTAGACGAGGAGATAGGCAACAACAACAGCCCTCTCTACTGGGCGGGTCTCAGTGGCGCCAGGATTTGAACCCGCGACACATCTGACACAAGTTCATGACCATAACCTCTAAGCTACCACAGCCACATAGATGTACCGAATGAAAATTAATCTAAAATTAAATTAAATAATTAAGTTTAAAAAAAACACACTAAATGGTTTAATTACTACAATTTCGATTAAAATTTCGAGCGTAACTTTTTTAAAATACGTCAAGATTTTCACTTAAATAGAAAATAAAATGAATGCAATTGAAAAAAGCAGGCATATAAAATAAATATTTAGTACACATGATAAATAAAAAGTGAAAATTTGTTGGGTGCCCTATTTTTGCTCGATTCACAGGCGGCGGCCATTGAAAATATTTCCTCCTGACTACGAGTTTGCTACTCATTTAGATAATATTTTTACAAGAATTATTGTTTTTCAAAGTTTCCACAAATGATGTTCTGTTGCAGGTTCTGCTGGAAAAATTGTTGCGGTCATGCGAGCGCGTGCGTACGGTGTACGTACTCATGAGGCATAAGGATGGACAGGATCCCAGGCAGAGGCTCGATCAACTCTTGACCTGTCAGGTATCTTTTATTTAATGCCATTCGCGCAATTATTTATTTTCAACGCAAAAGTGACTCAAATTAGATACTATTAAGCTGTCGTCCAATTACTTTTTTGAATTGAGGAACACTTATATAAACAGAGGTATCTCTGCCGTGTGTGCAAATTACCCGAATGAATAAAAACCTCCCTGAAGATGGCAATGACTGAATATCAGTTAGAAGATGGCTGCGTTGGCGGACGCGGTTGAAATAAGAAGTGTGCGTTGAAAGAAAATTTCTCCGGCTACCGGTACAAGTGTGATGTCAGGGGTGGTTTGGGTGCACGGAATTTGACAAGGCCATGCACCAAACTGCTATCTTCATGAACGATCTTTTGTGAAAGATTGGCTTAGCCAATCAGAATGTAGTAACAACCAGCATGAAAACTCTATTTCGCTCCATTTCTACAACAACCAGATATGGAATTGAGGACCGCAAGCCGCCCGAATGCCCACAAATAAAATCGTATGCTCAACAGATTTAATGTGCATCGCGCCTCTACACGGCGGGCCTTCGGCGGCACTGGGCTCGATCGCCACGCATTCCGAAAGCAACGCGACAGCTGCGCCCTCTGCCCTGAAATCCCTTGTTCGGGATTGAACAGTACGAGCGCGTTTTCATTTCATGTCTCTTGATGTGATCTTACGCCTAAGGAAAACATGATGTATTCTTTCACAATTGATTTCCAAGTAGCATTTTGTTAATAAAAATACTTTTAATGTTTAAAAAAATTCCTTTTCTATTCCAACATCTTTTTGAATTATGAAAAATATAAAAATAAAATAGACTGCTAAATGGAAATAAAGATTTTACACATTTTGTGATGGAAACTTACCTTTGTTGCGCAGGTATTCTCGCGACTGAGGGCGGAAAATGCGAAGGTGCTGACCCGCGTGGTGCCAGTGAGTGGAGACATCAGCTTGCCCGAGCTGGGACTCAGCCAGTCGGATACCAACATGTTGACCAGACTCGTGTCCGTTGTCTTCCATTCTGCGGCCACAGTCCGGTTCGATGAGCCCCTCAAGTAAGTCGCCATTTTCACTGTTTTGATTCCTTTTGGCAAACTTTAAAGAAATAACATCGAATATAGAAAATGGTTCTCAGGGCAGTTAAGTGGACAACTGTTTTATTTAAGGCCTACCTTTTCAAATGATTCCTTCATACGATAGACACATTTTTCTCTTCTTTGCCAAAGGAACAGAGTTGCCGGTTGAATTTGGTTTTATATTAAGTCACACTGTGGAGAAACGTAAAGGCTATTCTGGTCAAGGCATTTCCAAATTTTCATCCCAAGCTAACGGGAGAACTTGATATTGTTTTCGAAAGATGCTTTGCAGACAAGGAAAAAATATTCCCGTCAATAAGGCTAACTAAGTAGAGAAGGGAGCGAAATTGGTCACCAAGTCCTCAAATTTTGCGACATCCTCACAATTAACAGAGGAGAATAAAATTAAGAAATACACAGCTGTTTGTAAAAAATGCAACACCATGAAGGAATCGTCAGAATTAAATGGATTTTGCAGCAAATATCAATTATAGGATGTTCTGAAAGCGTATAAATAGATAACTGCAGTGGGACGTTGAAAATAGTTAATGATTATTTGATAGTGGCGAATGTTTAGGGAGACCTAAGTATGCCTCCACGACGAAATAAGGAGAAATTCCAACAACTTACGGAGTTTGAACGGGGAGGATTATCGGCCTTCGAGAAGGAAGTTTTTCTATTGCGCAATAGGAGCTTGTGTGCAGAGGAAAAGTTCCACAGTGATGCGAGTTTGGAAGCAGCGGACCGATGAGCACCGAACAAATCGAAAAACTGGCAATGGATGACGGAAGGTGACGTCAGCACGCGGCGATCGATACCTACTCCTCATGGCGGTGAATGACCGTACAACTTCCTCCAGGCAGCTGGCAGCACGTTGGTCTACTGCTATAGGTGAACTAATGTCGGCTTCGCCAATTCGTCGACGTCTGCTGCTCCGTGGATTACGTGCAAGAGTGCCTTTATACAGAATCTCCCTCACGGCAAACCATCGACGGATGCGTCTGCAATGGGCTCATAAACACAGAGCCTGGTAAGCTGATTGGCACCAAGTTGTTTTTCAGATGAATCCCGCTTCAATTTGTGGGACCATGATGGCCGTATTCGTGTTAGACGCTATGAGGTGATCGCTGTCTTCCTTAGTGAGTTATCGAATGACATAGGGGCCTAACACCCCTATTTCGTATGCAGTTTGGGGTGCGATTCGTATCATGGACCATCCGATTTCCTACGAATTGAGAGTAATCTCAATAGCAACAGGCACGTCCGTGAAGTACTAACCCCGAAGTCGTTCCCTTCTTTCAAGGCATCCCTGGAGCTATCTTTCAGCAGGATAATGCACACCCACATGTTACAAAGACTGTTCGAGACTTCTTTCAGCCCAACACATGCAACTTCTTCCTTGTCTTGCTTATTCACCGGATATGTCGCCTATAGAGCACGTGTGGAATTTGGTAGGTCGGCGTCTCGCTCGTGATCTGCGTCCTGCTGCTTCAAAAGACGAACTTTTGCTGCGCAAACAAGCAATATGGAATTCTCTTCCACAAGCAGACATTCAAAATCTGTTTGACTCCATGCCACATCCATAACAGCGCTTATTGCAGCGCGTGGTGGCTACTCCAAATACTGATTTCGGACACTTAATATTGTTTTTTGACTTGGAAAATTTCGTCATTTATTTGTACGAACACAAATGGTTTGTGCATTAAATTTCATTTAATTCTACTGATTCCTTCATGATCTTTTATAAACAGCAGTATATATCACATTGCTATTAGTAAACATATGTAATAAATATGTGGTAGTAATATATATTTGGTACGTTGCTTAACTTGAACGAGTAATTATAAGTAAATTTTGCTGAAATTGCCTTTTTTTTCTTCAACTGTGCTCACAGACAGTTTGAAATGATTCTATTCAAAGCATATTGTAAGAGGAAACAATCCTTGTGTAGGTCATTTTCGGCGCAAAAGACTACCACGGGATGTCTTCATTTCATGCACACTTTATATTCATTCATATCCAAGAATAGCAGTCATTTCATAGCTATTGCGTATTCATGTAGGAATATTTACTTTTATTTAAAAATGTCTTCTTCTGGATCATCTCCACGATCCAGAAGACAATGGAAGGAAGGCGTCCATCAAGAATTTGGATGCTTTGAGTTTTTCTGGATATGACGAGGGTGAATGCTTTGAAATAAGCTCTAAGAATCACCCAACTCTGTTAATCCATCACTCAGAATTTCCACATCATACTTCTTCAGTTTCCCTAGTTGAGGTGATTGCTCCCTCATCATTGCTTGCTGACTGCAACTTCTTCTCTTTGAAGAAGACACAATAGCTCTTTCTTTTTGCGCATGGGAGAGTTAGGGTCCCAAACTCGTGGCCTGAGACCTTGTGCCATCGAAAACGCACGCACCATCTATCGAGTGTCAATGTTCTCCTGTTGGTGTGGTGTGGTAGTTAGGACCTCCTTGCTTGACCGAGATTCAGAATTACGAGGACTGTCGTGCTACTTATTGTGTGACGTTAATTAACTCTCACGCAGGAAATTTCCCTTTAAATTTATGATTCGATCCACGAATCAATCCTTTTGTGAGCTTTAATTGGTCATTCGGCAGTATCGAGCATCTATTGAGTTAACAATTTTAATTAGAGTTTATTTTAAGAGTAGGCCTTATACTGCGAGTGTCCGCAATACAGGGTGTTCGGGCTTAAAGTATCCAAAAGTTTTGGCTTATTATTACGGAACTACCCATCAGAATGTAATAAACTGTACATCCGTGGATTGGAAACCCCTCCGAGATTTTTTGGGTCTAGTCCGATGGGCCGAATGTGAGCTCATTATTCGGCGATCGCAGACGACTTCATTAGTAAAGATGTGGACGCCACAGCAAAAGGTTCAGTGCGTACTTAAGTTAACGGAACATAAATCAGTCACGCGTGTACAGCGACGTGTTCGAACAGAATAGAATGTCGATCCTCCGACATCAAAGTCTACCCAGCATTGGGTGAAGGGAGCTTTCGTATCTCAAACTGGCAAGTATCCTTGAGTTTTCGGGACAGAAGACACTGTTGATCGTGTGCATTTTGTAGGAGTCCTTATAAGTCTATTAGACAAGCATTGACATTGGTTCTGTTCATCGCTGTATACGCGTGACTGATTTAAATAAATTCCGTTAACTGAACCTTTTGCCGTGACATCCACATCCTTACAAATGAAATTAGTGTAAAAAGTTTATCGTCTGCGATTGCTGAACACGTGCGACCTGATTGGACTAGACCTAAAAATCTCGGAGGGGTTTCCAATCCACGTAGGAACAGTTTATTTCATTCTAATGGGTATTTTCGTAGTAATAAGCCATAACGTTTGGATACTTTAGACACCCTGTATAACGTAATGGCTTTTCGTTTCGGTCTTATTTCGAAGGAGGAACACAGCATGAGTAACAGAGCCACCACAATCTGCATCGCAGCAAGCTTCCACGAAATATTTTGATACTAATATGATTGATTTTTCAATACGCGTCGTGTACAACGCGGGAATTGTTGGAGATAAACCTCATAATTTTTCACTCTGTAAGAGAAGCTGCAACTTCATAAGCTCCACACCAACGTGAGGACTTTCAGTAGATTTCACCTGTCCAGCTATATGAAGGTTCTTTAGTGGAACTCGACAATAACATCACAGAGTTCGCGACTATGGGCCCCTTGGTCGCGATGATAAAATGAATCGATAGTAAAGAACGATAATGTTCAGGTATTTCAATATACAGTATAACTGTTCTAAATTTCATATAATGACATACGCATTAATGGAGTACCAAAAAATTGTTTTGATTATTTAGTGGGCTTTATGAAGGGAACATTGAATGAATGAATCAGGCTTTAAAAATGGTCTAAATGTATGAGTACCGTCCTTGGCCAAAACGATAATTAAAATAGTGCTGTTGAAAAACCGATTCAGAATTTTTATATAGTTCGGGTTTGCAATTTAATTTAAAGTATGCCATTGAGGGAAAATTATCCGCATTGAATGTGGTACCGCGAGCTGGTCATTCGCACATTGAAAACAATTCCCCTTTTATACAATTCCTACTATTATATATATATATTATATATATATATATTATATATATATATATATATATATATATAGTTCACACTCTCTCTATATTTATCTTGTTCAAATTTTCAATCGTTCATAAAATGCATTTTAAAGCACTCAATTGAACTGAAATTTTATATTCACGCTTATTTTAGATGAAAATACAGTAATTTGATTATAATTAATAAAAATTAAATGATTAAAATTAATTATTCAAAAATTACAAATACAACCACGTTGGCATTATTTTTGGCGACTTGTGTCTACACTTGAAAAGGTTTTTTCCCCACATTTTAAAGCGCTCCTTTCAGCTAAAATTTTCTATACACTATTGTTTTGGGTAAAAATATGATAATTTAATTATAATTAGTTAAAATTATTCAGTAAAATTAATTTTTTAAAGAATTACAAATATAACCACGTTGGCTCCATTTTTAGCGACTTGGGTCAAAAATTTAAAAGATTTCTTTTTCTCACGTTTAAAAGCATTCAGTTGAACTGAAATTTTATATACACGATAGTTTTAGATGACAATACGATACTTTAATGCTAATTAGTAAAAACTTAGTGCTACTTATTGTTAAGATTCTATCATATGTATATACATTTTTTCTAATTGTAACTATTAAATAAAAAGTAACCAAAATAAAAAAAAAAATTGTTGATCTATGTAGGAATTGACTTAAAATTTTTTTTATCTTACTTGTTTTTCTTTCAGAAAATCTGTTGAGCTAAATCTTCTCGGCACTCAGCGAGTCTTGCAACTCTGTCAGAAAATGACCAAACTCGCAGTAAGTTTTTCCTTTTTTCTCTGTTTTTTTTTTTAGATTAGGGAAGAGAGATAGGTGTGTATCTCTATCTTTCTTTTTGAACTCTCCCCCAAAAATGTACAATACCACCAAAATGAGTCTTTTTTCTTCAAATAATTTTTACCTCTTGTGACGATGATTTTTTTTTTAAGTGAAAACTTCTTTAGCGGCTTTGGGCACTTTTTGGTAGGGGAAAATCTTATGGGTTCGCGTCACCGACATGCTCTGACTGGCGCACGCGCAGTGTGCTGTTCTGTTCACCTTAGACACTTTTTGGATGGGTGAAATCTCGTGCGTTCGCGTCACCGACATGTTTATAGCAGTATAAGTAGATAAGAAAAGCCGATTCTGCTGTAAAGGCGCAGGCGCGGAGGAGGCGTGGAGTTGGGTTGTTTCCCTCCTGCTATAGTTTTGTTGTTCGAGTTGATGGGGGAGTTGAGTTGTCTTTCACCTGCTGTTGAGTTGTTTTCCTCCTGCTGCTAAGTTGAGTTGTTTTTTAAATGTGTAAAAAAATTGTATAGGAATGTTTTAAGTGCTCATGGCGCCACCTATTGGTTAAACTATACACTAATTATTAGATTTTAAAATGATTGAAAAAATAACGCTCAAATAAAAAAAATAATAAATCCAGATTCAAACTCACAGCCCCAGAACAAAATATCTCCATAGTACAATAGTTTTTCAGTTACGCTAACCATTGTCCTATGAAGGCCTGCAGACCTGAAGAAAACTTAGGTTTATAATCTCATGAATTTAATTTTGCAGGCGAAGCAGATGGCAACATTTTCTTAATTAAAATGAAATAAAAAAATATTTCATTTATATTATTTTAATAATTTGTAAATTTTAATTCGGTATAATGATTACACATACACAGTAAAAATGTGACGTAGAATACTCGTAATCAGCGTGT
>BMAO01022687.1:0-17309 GCA_019973975.1 Trichonephila clavata
GTCTCGGCAAAACATTTAAAAATGCTCTACCTCATAGAATTCCAGTTGGTCTTGATCGAGTCGATATTTCTAAAGCTACCGAATCTAATGTACATTTTATAATTTGCGCTTTAGTTGTAATTCACAGTATTAAGTATTTACGGCAGTAGAATAACAAAAACTTGGATAAATTTTTAAGTCATAAGCGAACGTTCGACGATAAAAAGCATCAACAAGGGAATTCCGAAAATTAAATCAAGTAGGTATTTCAAAAATATTTAAATTTTCGATTTACCACACTAAAGTAATGGAGAAAAAATCCCCTGTGAGTGTTATTTGTTCAAAAATATATTGGTAGTAGTATGTAATAAATTTAACCTTAGAAAAAGCTTCATGGTGAGTACATTAACACGTCTCGCAAGTTCTTTGAACTAAAATTAAAATCAATGAAAAACAAAAAGCATTTTAAAAAAAACGTTTTTGTGATTGAAAAGCTTTACTTGCATCTAACAAAGTATCATACAAAATAGCCAGATGTAAAAACTTCACATTACTGGTGAAGAGAGCTTATTTTGCCAGCAGCAAGTGAGATCGTAGCAGTGCGCACACAAGGGGGTGTCTGGTGTCCGGACACCCCCCCCAAAACCCTTGAGTTTTTTTTAATTGATGATAATCCTATTTTTTATATAACGTAAATTTAGTTAAGTACTTGTAATTAACAATTTATTTTATTAATAAATGCTAATTATTAATTCAATAATTTATTTATTTTTTTTGCTGTTTTTTGTTATCAAAATCAGACGAATCAATTGTTTGTCTTGAGGTGTGGTTCGAGTTCGACCATGGACTCCCCCCCCCCCCTGAAAATTTTTTATGTACGCTACTTGATCGTACAAACCATGTTTGGAGACAATTTTGCCACAGTTGCAGTCTATGGACTGCAACTCTTTGGCAAAATCAACTGTATATTTTAAGGCTCAGAGAATTAGTATTTAGAATTATTGTTAAATAATGAAAAAGAACGTTTAAATTCCCATGAAGATAATTGTGTGTGTGTTTTTTTTAATATAAAAAGCGTGGAGACTTCAAAATGTTTTTAACCCGGGAGCAGGTGCGTACTCGATACTAACGTTAATGGTCACGCGGAATGACTGAGTCACCTGAATCCTTTATTTTACAGTTACTTTTATTGTACACGATAAAAACCACAATTATAGTGAATAATTTAACTAAGAGAAAGTATACTTACCTACTTTCAATGACTTTTCAATTTTTCTTTGATAACCCCCCCCCCCTTGAGAAAAAATTCAACAAAACTGAACAAAAACCTTAGATTGTGAGAAACGTTTGCCACTCTAAAAAAAGAGGGAAATATGTGACAAATACATTTTAGTTCCTCTGAGTGAGTGAATATTAACGTCTCACTGTTCAGCTACACGAGGGCTTTTGGGGACGATCCGCGTAATTTTGAACCACGGTCAAGAGACGCGGACGCCACCTGATCTAGCACCCCCTTTCCTAACTACCCCACCACACCAATGGAGGACGTTTGAGCTCTCGACAGATTTTATGTGCATCGCTTCCCTACACAGCGGGTCTTCAGTGGTATTGGGATCGAACTCATGACATGCTAGTCACGATCCAATGCCTAGACCACTTGACTACCGCGGCCACTTAGTTCCTCTGAAGACTGTCACATAGGAGGATACTGTCAAGGTCATTGGTAAAAAATAAACACCGTTTTCCCGGAATTAACGATTTCGTGAGCCTGGGCTAACTTAGCGCTTCGCGTGACTACACCCGGGTTGAAAGTGTATTCAATGTAAAAATGTGGATGTTAGTTTTAAAAAAGAATTGTGTAAAACGTTTTTCATTATGCTTTATATGTTTCAAAAGGCTCGTAAAAATAAATCTCCTAAATAATTCTTCAACATTCTGTGCTTTTCGAAATATCATAAAACTCTTTCGCATGGAATAAAGCGCCACAGAAATACATTATTTACAATTTCCCTAAATGACAGGGATGCATTTCTAATCTTTTCCTGCGCTTTTTCTCTGGGTCTTGGTTTTATTTTTCTCTGAAAGAGTAGTATTTTAGGTTTAAAAAAAAACGTAATGAAAAAAAATCTGATATCGTGTGGGATTACAGCACAAATCAAGCAAAATGTTTTTTTTTTTTAAATTTGGTTTTAGGGTTAAGATAGCTTGAAGTGGATATGAAGTAATATTTCCAGATGATATATATAAATTATATCAGTGTAAATGTGTATTTTTTTCCAGAAAATATTTTGTTTAATTCATTCCTGTTGAGTGCCCCGCCACTGGTAAGAAGCTATGATCGCTTCCCAAATGTGGGGAGGTGAAATATGATCAGCGATTGAGGGGCGGCCACTAAGACGCGGGGAGTGGCAGTGCAAAGAGCGAGCAGTTGGCGGTGGGCCTTCGCAATAAAGAGACATATATACAAGGCAGTCCACTGTGTTTTTAATTTTGAATATGAGTATTTCAATTTAAACTGAGCTATCGATGGGCCAAAACATGGTCCTAGCTGCGCCGGAGACATCGGCAAAATGTGTGTTCGTAATAATTACTATCATCAATAATAGTTTTTAGAGTGATGAAATTCGAGTAATGGTGGTCTCTTGTGAAAGCAGTCCTGGCAATGAGGTGAGCGCAAAATTGTCCCTTTGAGATTTGTGTTCTTTATTCATTTTGAGTTTGTGTGTAATTGATTCGTTGTAATTAATTCGTTTAATTGTGAATAAGTAATTAGTTTTGAGTAATTAATTCATTTTGAGTTTTGAGTAATTAATTCGTTTTAAGTTGTGGAATTAATTATTTTGAGTTTTGAGTAATTAATCCATTTTGAGTTTGTGATTAATTTGTTTCAGTTTTGAGTAATTAATTCATTTGAGTTTTGTGATTAATGTTGAGTTTTGAGTAATTAATTTTTTGTGATGTGAGTATTTAATTCGTTTTGAGCATTAAGTTCTTTGAGTATTGTGATTAGTTAAGTTCTTTGAGTATTGTGATTAGTTGAGTTCTTTGAGAATTGTGATTAGTGAAGTTCTTTGAGTAGTGGAATACTTCATTATAGTATTGTGAATTGTAAAATTTTGAGTATTGTGAGAGTTGTTAAATTCTTTGAGTATTGTGACCATAGTTATTTGAATATTGTGTGAAAAGTTAAGTTAAGTTTGAGTATTGTGAATTATTCTTTGAGTATTGTGATTAGTTGAGTTCTTTGAGTTTGATTATTGTGATTAGTTAAGTTCTTTGAGTATTGTGATTAATTAAGTTTTTTTGAGTATTGTGATTAATTAAGTTTTTTTGAGTATTGTGATTAGTTAAGTTCTATGAGTATTGTGATTAGGTGTTCCTTGAGTATTGTGTGAACAGTTAATTATTTGTGTATTGTGTGAACAGTTAATTATTTGAGTATTGTGGTGTAGTTAAAGTCTTTGAGTATTGTGTGAATATTTAATTCTTTGAATTGTGTGAACAGTTAAGTTCTTTGAGTATTGTGAATTATTCTTTGAGTATTGTGAACAGTTAAGTTCTTTGAGTATTGGGATTAATTAAGTTCTTTTGAGTATTGTGATTAGGTGTTCTATGAGTATATTGTGTGAGTAGTTAAATTCTTTGAGTATTGTGATTATTTAGTTTTTGAGTATTGTGTAAAAGTTGTTCTATGAGTATTGTGTGAGTAGTTAAATTCTTTGAGTATTGTGTGACCATAGTTATTTGAATATTGTGTGAAAAGTTAAGTTCTTTGAGTATTGTGAATTGAGTTTTGTGAACAGTTAAGTTCTTTGAGTATTTGATTAATTAAGTTTTTTGTGTATTGTGATTAGTTAAGTTCCTTGAGTATTGTGATTAGTTAAGTTCTTGAGAATTGCGATTAGTGAGTTCTTTGAGTAGTGTGAATACTTAATTCATGAGTATTGTGAATTGTTAATTTTTGAGTATTGTGATAGTTGTTAAGTTCTTTGAGTATTGTGTGAATATTTAGTTTTTGGGTATTGTGTGAACAGTTAATTATTTGAATATTGTGTGAATAGTTAATTCTTTGAGAATTGTGGGAATATTTAGTTCTATGAGTATTGAGTAAATATTTTGAGTGTAGAATAATTAAGTCCTCAAGTTGTAGTTATTTGCGTATCGGTGAGTTTAAAGTTGCTTGAATTTTAATATTATTTTTCTTGAGTAAGTGAATAGAATTGTAGTTCAAAATGTCAATCGTTTCAAAATTAAAGAAAAATGAGCTAAAGCTTGTTGCTGAAAAAATAGGTTTGACTGTACCAGGGGATGCAAAAATGATTGATTTAAATCGGTTAATTGAGGAGAGCGATGTGTTTAAAGAAGATTACGAATTCGTGAAATCCGTGATAGAGCAAGTGTTAGAAGAAGTTAAAACCAAAAAATCCCAGCTGAACGGTGAAATAGAATTAGAACGCCTTAAATTAGAGAGAGTTAAAGCGGAATTAAAATTAGCAAAATTAAGATCTAGTGCAAATAATAGCGAGACCTCTCTCAACGGAGGTGAAACTGAGGCGTCTATTGATTTTGACACTCTTAAAGAACCGATTGTATCTGATAAAATGTTTCAAACCATAGATAGGGAAACAGCAGCACATATTAATATTAGACAATCCGGAGATTGGTTTAGACCGCTACAATTGGGTAAAGAGTGTGATTTATATTTTACTTCGAGTGGTAAGCCCATAAATGAGACGAGAAAAGATCACAAATATAACAAACTTAAAACCTGTAAAACCGTTCCTAAAGTATTTTTTAATGAAGAGAAAAATAAAAATTGTGATTTGTGTTTAAGAAATAAAAATTACCCGTTACATGCTTGCCCTCAGTTTAAGAGACTTTCTCGGTTCAAGAGCGCGTTAACGTAGTGAAAAATAAAAACGCGTGTTTTAAATGCTTATTCCTCAACTGCAGTGTTAAAAAATGTTCGTTTCGAAATTGTTTTTGCGGCAAAACGCATAACAAACTAATACATTTCCCGAGGGAACTAAAGAGTGTTTCGTCAAATGTGACCAAGAGAAGCTTGCCAGACGCCCCCGAAGTCGTAAATAAGTCGCTGTCAAAGGGGGACGGAAAATGCAGCTGGTCATTTCCTCCTCAGGATGAGTGCCAAAATTTCGTTTCGACTAACATAGTTGAAAACAAAAAGAACGTTATCTTATCCACGGTACTATATTTATTAAAGAATAAGTATTCGCGTGTGCAGATCCCAGAGTCAGTTAAACTTGCGGATCCAAATTTTAAAATTCCATTAAAAATAGACATCTTGTTAAGTGCCGAGTATTTTTATCATATAATAAAACCAGGTAAAATAAATGTAAAAAATTCGAACCTGATTTACAGAATTCAGTCTTTGGTTACATAGTTGGAGGTAGTGTAAAGGATGAGTTAAATTCATATTCTTGTAACTTAATATGTGGGTCCGAAGAGTTAAATTCGAGAAAATTCAGGGAAATTGAGGAGATAGATAATAAATTACCTAAAAATTTAGAGAATTCTATTTGTGAGGAGCATTATATCCGGACGCATAAGAGGCATGAGTCGGGGAGATATATTGTTTCTTTCCCGTTAAAGAGCATTGGTTGTGTGTAGGGAACTTGAGGACATTACTCTAAAGATACTCGAATTGCTATGGACTCGTTTTCCTAGAAACCAGGAGTTTAAAAAATTGTATTGTGATTTTTTGAAGGAATTAGGCCCCATGACTAAGATAAAAGTCAAGCTTGTTGCGAGTAAATCTCGTGTGTCACCAATTAAACAGGTAACCATACCTCGCTTAGAATTATGTGGTACTGTGCTACTCGCCAAATTGATGCCTAAAGTGCAATGTGCATTAAAAATGGATATTACCTCAGTCTTCTTTTGGACCGATTTCACAATAGTGCTATCGTGGATGAAAAACGAGCCCCGAAACTTAAAAACGTTTGTGGCAAATCGAGTGGTAACTATCCAAGAGTTAAAAGAGTTGAATAAGTGGCATCATGTTCATTTGGAACAAAATCCTGCTGACATCACATCAAGAGGACTTGATCCAGAGAAAATTCAACAAAGTGATTTGTGGTGGTTTGGGCCAGCTTTTCTAGAAGTGCCTGCAGTGAACTTTCCTAGATACGTTGATGAGATCCATAATTGTGAACCTTACCAACGAGAGCTGAAGGATAATCAAATGGAGTCAATGTGTTTCTTAGTGCAAAATAACGAAATTCTTCCCATCATTGATAAGTGTTCTTCGTTTCTGAAACTGCAAGGAGTCCTTGGATGGTGTGTGCGTTTCAAAGAGAAAAATCCATTACAGATAACCACTGGCAATTTAACTGTAGCTGAATTGTCCACAGCTTTACTTTGCTTAGTAAGAAAGGTACAATCTGTGTATTTTACAACGGAAATTTGGTGTATTGAAAGAGGACAACAATTACCAGATTCCATCAACTTATTAACTTTGTATCCATTTTTAGACGAGAGGAAAATACTCTGTGTGGGTGGAAGATTGAGACATTCCAATCTACCTGCCGAACAGAAAGATCCTATGCTAATCCCTAACAAACACCTTATTTGTGACTTAATTATTAAACATTATCTTATTTGCATACAGGTGCTGAGGCTACTTTGGCAAACATAAGAACCAAATTTTGGATTGTGAATGGCAGATCCAAAGTCAAACGTGTAATTAAGCAATGCATTAAATGTTTTAAGGTAAAAAGGTAAAAGGTAAGGCAAGAGGTAAAAAACCAAATGATGGCAGATTTACCTAGTGCCAGAGTAAGCATTGCGAGAGTATTTAATAAAGTAGGACTGGATTTTTGTGGTCCTTTCCTCATAAAATTAATTCCAAGTAGAACAAAAAAAAAAAGAGAATAAATGTTATATTTGTATTTTTGTATGTTTTGGTTGTTAGAGCCATTCATTTAGAAATTGTAAGTAACTTAAGTACTGAAGCGTTTATTGGTTCATTAAGAAGATTTATCTCTCATAGAGGTAGACCTAGTGATATTTTTAGTGATAATGGAACTAACTTTGTAGGGGCCAACAATGAGTTTTGTAAAATTTTAAAAGGGCTATTTAAAAAGGAAAGTTCAGAAAAATTTGAGGATTTTCTTGCTTCTGAGGGTGTTAAATGGCATTTTAATCCTCCTGCTACATCTCATTTTGGAGGCTTGTGGGAAGCTGGAGTTAAATCATTAAAAAATCACCTTAAAAGGGTTGTGGGTTGCCGCAGACCGAGACTTTGCGCAAAATTTTAAATGTCGAGCTTTTAAGTTTTTTTCATTTAGAAAATTCCCCTCTGGAAAACTCTTTTTATAATTTACAACACATTTACCTGTTACCTATTCTTATTTTTAAAAAAAATTTATCCGATTTGTTTATAGAAATAGCTTTTAGGTTAAAATAATTTTATATTTCATTAATTTTTTTTCATTACATTTTATTATATTAAATTAAATTTTATTTAATTCTTAAAGGCGTTTAGGCATATTATTCGCTATGAACATATAATTTAAAAAAACACACTATCCGCAATATTTTTATGCCAAAAGCAAGAATTTAATATTGCACCTGATACATAAAAACTGTAATTAAGTTGCTAAGGAATATAATTTTTAAAAGCACTAGGACATAAATCATAAAACAAACCATGACCAATACGTTGCAAAACTTCGTAAAGACGAATTTAAGAAAATGAAATCAAATGAGTTGAAACAAGGCAACTGAAATAAACTGCATCAATTTCATTGAAGGTAGTGAGAAATTATTTATTGAAAAGCAATTTATTAGTGAATGCTTGATTAAAGAAGAGGAAGTTTGTCAAGCACACAAAAAATAAAAGTGTAAGGTTTAGTGTAAATTCCTTAACTTGCAATGTTGATGAAATCGTTATAATTGGACAATGCCAACATTTCAAATTTGTGATATTGTACACAGTTGGTCGTTTTTATTCATGAATCCAACGTTAATTTAAAAATAAGTGAAGAAAGTTTGAAAAACATTCTTATGCATAATACAATGCTGAAGCTGATATTTTTTTATGCATTTATGGCAGTTTTGATGAAGTTTAAGCTATTGTTGAAAACATTGTGGTTTGGACTGCCACTGATAGTGCACCATGACCAGTATTACTAGAAGGTGTTACAAGATTAAATGAAAAACAATCAAAAAGCATGGTAATAATATTATGAATATTTTTACTGTATTATTCACCAACAAGTACTGAACTTCAAAGTTTCAAATATTGGACACATTTTAAAATAGTCACCAAATACAATTTGTTATATTAAAACACTTAGAATTAAGCATTGCCAATTTTTGCTTCATTTCTGAATTCATAAGTTTTCCATATTATACAGACGTTCGATGGCTTAAGAGTTATACAGTGTTAAATGACTTTTCAAATTGCTGAACCAATCCATAATTTTCTTGGAGGGAAAATTATGAATGGGCTAGTTAAACAATGTGGATATTGGATAAATGACCTGGTTTTCACACAGTTAATATAACAAGTCAACTTAACTATAAAAAAAAATTTGTTACAACGCTATTTGATAAAATTGATGCACCCAAATAAAAATTGGTACTTTGGCCAAAACAAATATGGAAAGAAAACTTCTCTTAGTTTGAAGTCTTTCAATAATTATAGTTTAAATCAACTAAATTAAAATCTACAGAACACTTTTAAGAGAGACAAACTTAAATTGTTAGGAACAGAATTCTCGATCAGATTTTCTGATTTTAAAAGCTTTGAATAACAAAATTTTGTTGATTTTCACATCTATCTGTCGATATTAAAATTGTAGATGAAAGCTTACAAATAAAGTTAAATGAAATATATTGCGATTATCTTTTCTAAAGAAAAACTGTATTGAAGCTGAAATTCCACATTTTTATACATATTAATCTGTAGATCCGTTTTCTTTAAATGTTAGAATTTCTTACTTGTATGATGGCTATGCATGAAAGCACTTATTTAGGTCAGCAACCATTCTTTTATTAAAAATTACGAAAGGTCCTAACAAAACGCTTCATAACATATATCATCAATTTTAAAAATTGAATTAGCTCAGTGTATTTAACAAAATTTTGATAAATTGCTTCGTGAAAACGATGTCAAATATCTTCAAAAAGTAATATTAAATTGTATTTTCCATAAATTTTTTGTTTTTATAAAAAAAAAAGTTTATATATTTTAAGTTTAACAAATGAAATGAATATATGACTATGTATGAATAATATGCAATACACTGTGTTCTATAAATACATAATATAATCATTCTAAAAAATATTTTATTAATCTTTTAAACATGGAAACCATGCGGCCCTCAACTTAATATGAAAAAAGATCATGTTGTGCCTTGTAATATCACATGAGTTTAACATGCCTGTTGTGTACCATAACAATTAAGGTGGAGGACATCCTCCTATTATGTATAAATAGACTATTTACAAAATTGGAGGGAAAGAAATGCTTAAAAAAAATATTTCAAATTATTTTTTGACAACTATGCACATTTTATTGCCTTCAGTTTTCCTAAACTATTATTTTTTAATCTGGTTTTTGGATACACAAATTATTATTTTTATAATCTATTGGTATAGACTCAATTAGTTAAGTTTCTTTAGTACTTGTATATTAAAGCTGCTTTAATTCGTTCTAGTATAATCAATTATATGTTATATAGCTTTATTACGACTTGAAAACAAATATCTCATTTAGTGAAAAATTCTCAAAAATTTCCTTGAAGTGTTTACGTTATTAAAAAAAGGTTTCCTTGATTATTTGTTACTTTAAATTTTGTCTTTTTAAAATATGGCAGGTATAAAAGTGAAGGAGAAGGAGTCAGAATTTTTCTCACTGTGGTTACTCTGTAATAGTTACTGTATTTTCACTTAGGAGTTAAAAAAGCTTTTAATGTTTAAAAATATTTTTGTTTATTTTTTTCCTGCTGAAACGTAGCAAAATATTTTATATGGAAATATTTTATTAAAAAAATTACAAGAAAAATAAATGATAAGCATTAAAAAATAAATGGTTGGAATCAAAAAAATTATTTAACATATGTTTATTTTTATATATTAACACAATACTTGGAAAAGTTTTCAAAAATATTTATATAAAAATAAAAATAATTTTTAGATACAAACATTTAAAAGGAATTTTTCACTTGGTACATAGATTGGCCTGAAAGATAAAAAGAAACATATATTTCTGCTTTAATTAAATGCACTCATAGAGTTGGTTTCAAAAATCATATATTCCAGAGAAAATTGCATTAAAATAAAAATTTAAAAGTATAATATCACAAAAGTATCGATTAATATAAACATTATAACCTAAAATTTAAGAAATAAAAAAATAATGACCACATTAAAAAAGTTACATAAAGTTAAAAGTTAGAAAAAGTTTTCCTATTATTGTAAGAAAAATTAATACGATAGGAAAACAAAATTAAACAAATTTTTAAATCCTTCCGGATAAAATGGAAAATAAGGATCATTATATCAAGGATTTTTTTTTTATAAACAACAGTTGTACTCTTGTGATTTCGATCGTGGTTCTCATCGTTACAGTTTGTTTGAAACAGCAATTATTTAACATTTCTATCCAAAACAAAGAGATTGTTTAGGAATTCTTGTGATTAACTTTCGATAAAGTACAATTCAAGATTTTTTTCATACACATATAATTTCATTAATAATTTCATGTCAGAAATATTTATTTATTTCTACAAAACACACTTCAAATAATTACTGTCAAAAGCAATTTTTATAGAAAAATCAAGCACTGTTTTCCATAAATGATAATGATTTTTATAAGAAAATTGAAGCAAATTTTATGATCATGATTCATTAATTTTTTGTAAATGGACCAAATTCACTAAAATATCCCTTTAACGAATTACACATTTATAAAAATTAAAACATATAAACGTACTTCAGAACAAAACATATGCATTATATAAAAAATACAACTAATAAAACATTGAAATTTCTGCAATTTATAGAGTACACATATTTATTTAAAACATTAAATTAGATTGAAAATATGATTATGTAAACACAATGAATTATATTTAAGAGAAAGAAATTTTTTTATCAGTGTTTGAATTTATTTTTTTAATTTTAAAATTTATATAAGTTTTTCCCCCAGGTACATGAATTAGGAACGAAAAATAAAATATAGTGAATGAGTTATAGAATATTATGAAATGGGAAAACAATGAGCATTTCAATACTTTATGAAATATATTAAGAATAATTATTTTTTTAAAATGAATATTATTTCATTCATAGGATAAATAATACACCAAATAAGGAGAAATAAAGACAAAAAATATGGCTGCAAACAGAAATCAAGAACTTAATTTTCACTTGTTTTCTAAGCACAAAAGTTCCAAATCACGCTGCTCAAGTGTAATGTTCTGTGGGTATTGCAAAATATTTTTAAATCCCTTGTTGAAATACAGACATATTTGTTCTTATTAAAGTAAATAACTCAAGTTGAAATATAGTTACTGCCAAAATTTTTACCTCTTTAAAACTGAACCTATTCTGATGGTTACAGGACAACAGCAAAAAGTCATTGACCTGTAGAAAAATTTATATGAAGTGTGTATTTGTATCAATGATTGTGTCACATCCTGAGGATTACACATTTCTATTATCTCCATAAGTTTAATAGAAATATTAATAAGTTAAAATAACCAATTTGTTGTGCACTGAATCCCTGTTCATCATATTCCAGATTCAGCGTAACATTTAAACGGAAATCATTTGGGGGAAAGGATTATTTTAAATGTTCCAAGTAGAAATTGTGACAAGGCAGGCCATTATAACAGAAAATTCACAATATCATGAATTCCAAGATTTTACTATATCCAGGGTTTGTGCATTTATTTGCATATTTTCTTTAAATATAAAAAAAAAACCCTTTTTTTGTAGTTTTTGTTATTTTACTGATAACTTTTATGACAAAAAGGTTTAGAAACACAAGATATTAGATATTATCAGAAAAAATAAATAACATAAGAAAATAGTGTTCTGGTTTTAAGGAATAGAAAATATTTAAAAGAGAAGTAGATAAAATACAGCATAAAAAAGAACCCTATGTCATTCATGCAACACAATGAAAAACAGGTACACTGAACTAGTACCACAGATGGCTTAGTAAAATTTTATAAAAAGTTCCAAACTTTGAGTGTATTTAAAAGTATTAGAGCTCTCTGTTTGACAGCAGCACATTAGAAGGCATCTTAAATTACTTTATCCTACTGAAATCCCGAGGATTGGATAGAAAATAGTCAAAATTGAAATGAACGCTTCAGCAGCGTTACATGAAATCTCAGTTCTTATATTCACTCCACTTACATAGGTAAATGGTGCTGTTGGAAGAGGCTGTGAACAGATACTTGACAGAAAAAAAGCACACAAACCACTGATGAAACTGTGATGTAGGTAGATACTTCTCATCAATTGTTACAGTTTGATGTTAACATGCTAAATTCATGGCTTTATGTGTTCAATTCTCTACACAAATTCTATTCGCCAATATGATTGATCAGAATATGCTTATATTTCGTGGCTAAATTTTTAAAGAGTTACTGGATTGTATATGTTACTCTGCCCAAGAAAGTCACATGGCTACATTAAAAAGAGTCATGAAGTGGGCTTGAGATATAATCCTAGCCTCCTATTACAAAACCTTACTTATTACAAAGCACAACTGTGACAACAAAGCCTTTTGCAGATCTAGTACCAAGTTCTAAAAATTTAATTCCAAGTATTACATACATCTCATGAGAAGCAATGACCAACTTCGATCTCGTTCATCGAACATCTTTCGACAACCACTTTGATGCCATAAGTTTTACCATTTTGCCTAAATTCTCATAATCACAATACAGCATTAGACAGGTTACCATGAAAATATGAACTTAATTTTCACTTATGAAATGCTATGGCCCATCTCATAAGAGTATCAAACTACATTAAAATTTGTACTGTTGTTATTTTGACATTTTAAACAGCTCTAATATATATCCAGAAATTACTTTTACTACGTTATATAGATATTTACAGATGCATAAGTATGTTCATAAAGGCTACATTGCATTGTATTTTAAATTAGCTACTCTATACCTGTTTTCTGTCTCTTAGATTCATTTATATGCATGTATTTAAATTACCTATCAATCAAACAGCATTCCTTTAACAAATTCGGCGGCGTTTTCTTTGAGGCGAACGATTCGGATCCTCATCAAACTGCTGACGACGACAAGAGGCACAGATGCGTGGCATGTCCCAAAAGTTGCACCCTGGAGGGACATCCACATAAAAAAATCGACGACACAGCAGACATAAAAATCTTCCACATTGAGGTGGAAGTGCTAGCTCTGTAAAAAGAAACAAAATTAATTTGGGATATTGTCGCTAAGACACAAACAGGAAAATATACTGCTTCAATTATTAAAAAAATAATATATTTTAAGGCAGGTACACTACACATTAAGTGTAATGCAAAATGCAACAGACTTCAACACATGGACATGCAAAATAATAAAAAAAAAACTTTGTTTAGGAACAATTCTTTAAATCATGAAAAAAGAGTTTGTACCCTCATCGAAAATGATGAGACATAAATAATTTTTGTATGCTAAAGCACCTCGGGCATCTGTAACACATATACTTTTTAGGAATTTTGGATGAATACTTCGAATATATGGTCCATTCCTTTTTCAAGAAAATTTTGATCCCTTGTATAATTAGGGTGATGGGGATTCTTTAATGAAGCACATGCAGTGAGAATAGTGATGGCAAGTATGATAAAAGGAGCTTAAGTCTAATTTCATTTGCTCATTTTCTTTACTCTATCTAGTAGTGGTGACTTTCTATATCAAGCACAGGAATCCATAAAAAGAAAGTCAGAGTCTATTACATTTTAAAAAAAGACAAATAGGATCCAATAGAATTTCAGTGAAGTGCTGTTGTTGTTGTCGTGTCCTTCCCGCAGGGGAAGGAATGAAAGTTGCCATTGCCTGTGAGACAGGTTGGACTTCTTAACGATAGATGGCGACACCACCAATATCCACCTCCATAATTTTGGCATGGAACTGAAGGGGAGGGAAATATTCTCCACGACCCTACACTCGTGGTTTCTGCTGCGACCACCCACAAGACTTTCAGACCCACTGATTTTACGAGCACCTACTCCGTCTATACTCAGTGGTATTTAGTGGCATCGGGCCCAGGCCCTCCGGTCTGAAGTCCAGTGCTCTAACCACTAGGCTACCCACGGCCCCAGTGAAGTGCTACAGAGATAAAATGGCGAATCAAAAACATGTAGAGGTATACTTGTTAGGCCTGCTCACACCATGACCACTGTGAAATTTAATGGGTAGTGTGAGAATTCAGAAATTACATAATACATTTATTTACGACAACAGCTATCAAATACAATATTTACATTTAAATAGAAGTTATTCAAATTATTGCTTACTGCAATACTACAAAGTATGTCCTTTGTGAAGGAGGAGGTAAACATAACCGTTTTCCTTAGTGTTTAAAAGACAGCTCTTTCTACACTGTGTTGGTGTGATGAAGTTACTCTCATACTCCTCCAATTTCAGTCGGGGTTTCCGGTTCCTGGGCGGAGCGGTATTTTTCTCATGGCCATCGGTTATCGGGGCGATGTCAGATGAAAAAACAACCATAATATCCTAGGGGTGCACGAGCGGATATGAACGGTGTAGTCCCATCTACTTAGCAGCTGGAAAATCTAATCCGATTTTCCAGCAGTCTGGCTCAAAAACGTTACACCACTCAAGGCCATACTGATGAACTTCATGAAAATTCTGCACCTGGCAGTGAGCTCTCCATCTGTGTTCATAGAAGTTTTGGTGCTTAAAATCATTCTTAATAATTAACCAGGATACATCTGGAAACCTGTCCCCGATTCCAATGAATACGTCTTTTTATACGCATGCAACCTTTCTCGGAAAGGCCAAGATCGTGTGTGGTTTATAACTTCTCTACACTTATTTTAAGTTTGATAGGTCAGCTCTAGAGAATGATATTTTATATCAACTAATTGTTTGTTCACAATAATCAAGCAGTGCATATAGCATTGCTTTTTTCACAGAAAATGAAAGTTCTTCTCAAATCTTTTTATTTTACTTTGATCAGTAGATGTAAAATATAAATTTTGAAGATAGGCCTCCAAGTTTGTGATGTAACAAGATTTTGGTAATTATTTTTATATGTTACTGAAATATAACATAATTCTAATAGACTCGTTTCTTAAATTCAGAGATGAGATAAAAGGGTATATTCCTTATTCTAATACAATACGTTGATGTCAGAACAACATCCAAGAGTGAATTCAACAATGACATTAGGAATTTATGAGATTTGAATTTTTCAGGTCTTGTGATAAAAGTACTCATTAAAAAACTTTTAATATTATTACAAAAAGAGTTTACTCAACTATTGCACTAATGTCATATTTTTCATTCAATACAATACAAATAAAATTTTGCTCTGGAAATATTTAATTATACTAGAATTACCCTTGTGGCAACAATATTGTCCAATTTCATAATCGAAGACATTGAAAAGATATACTCACAAATGAATAACTATGAAACTAAACTAAATTCAAGTAAAAGTAGCCATCTAAATATAAACGAAATTGAAAAAGAACATAAGGTTAAGAAGGTAAACTATAGTGCTATTTATTTATATAGAGCATTAAGAATCAAAGAAATTGAATGATATCAAAAAAGAATATTAGAGATCAGATTTCATAACATAATAGATAACCAAAATCTAAAGAAATTTCTTCCAATTATTATTCAAACCAACCTTTTATATTGTAAAATAAGATTTCAAAATGCGTAACATTGATTGTTTTTTAAAATGCACATACATAATTCAACACTTTTAAATGGTATGAATAAATAATAAAATATACATTTGCGATGATTAACTCTTCTAATATTTTTCTTATGTGTAATAAATATTATATTGAATAACACTAACATTATTCTTTAGTAAGTAAAAAGCATTTAAAAAATCAGTCTTAAAAGAGAAAAAAAAGTTACATAAAAAACGAGAATTATCAAATGTAACTTTTTAAATAATCAATGTATGAAAAGAAACTTTAACTAGAATGCTAGACTTAAATATTTATTCTTGCAATTAAATTCTTTCAAACATAGCATTTATAAGAGAGATCAACAATTTTTATACACCTGTGAGCCACATTTTGTTCCAACTACATTTGTAAAGAAGTTAAAAATGAAAAAACGGGGAAATCTTTTAATCAATTGAGGGTAACTGAAAATAGGAGCATTCATTAATTCAAAAAGTGTTCCTAAAACTAAAAATCAACTAAAATTTCAATGTCCAAGCCAAGATCAGGCTGCCAGCCTTTAGTGTCACCTCAAGAATCTTAATTTGTAATACACTCTATAAAAATAAATCAGACTATAAACTTCATACAGAACTAAAAGTTTTAGATTAATTTTGCACACAAAAAAATGCGACCTTAACCACAATTGAAAAGAACTGAAAAAAAGATGACTATCATGGCCAAGTTTCACTCAAAAAAAATTCATCTCTCGGGTGAACAGAGCTAAGAGCCAACTTTGCCAAAAAAACACCTAAATAGGACATAATTATAGTAAAAAAGGTAATATATTAAATTAAAACTAATTTTTGTATTTTCGGCATTAAAAAGGACAAAAAGATGACTGCAAAAATTCCTTCACAATCTTAGGAAAGAGAATCTTTTCTCGACTATTAAACATGGAGTAGGAGGCATAATGCACAGCAAGCCTTTAGGTTGGTAATCTGGAGTTTATTGAATCAAAATTATACAAAACTGATTAACTTAAACTTACAGAAGTAAAAGATCATAGCAAGTGCCTAAGCACTTGAGGTGAGTGATGATTTTTACTCTCAGCAGGACAAAAGTACTAAACAAATGGCTTACATTGTAAGACATGGTTATTCTACCATGTCCATACCAATTCCGTAAGCCATCCCAGTCCCCATACCTAAGCACAATACAGCATTTGTGGCATTTACTTGAGTAAATACTTAGGGAGAACGCAATAACATCCAAAGAAATGCTCAAGTTTGTTATACTAGAAGAATGACACAAAAGAGCCACAATAGGGACAACTAAGCTAGTTGAATCTTTGCTAAATATGTTGAGAGAGTTATAGAAAGAACTGAATAGCTTTAAAAGTATTAACTTTCAGCTATAACCCGTTATTATAAATGCTTTTTCCAGTGTAGGC